>QNQO01007075.1:0-123222 GCA_003290165.1 Berberis thunbergii | reverse complement strand
CTTGATGAAACTCTCTATGCTAGGACTGACTTATATAGTAAAAACATGACCTTCACTTTCCTATATGTTAGGAGTACTCTACTCAACTTATTTGACTCAACTAACTACTCATGCTAACAAACTAGGACCAAGTTCAATGACACCTAATAACACAAGGGGAATGGTCCTCCATGTGCATCAATTCTCTTCACTCCCCCTTGATGCAAAGTCTGAGACACCAAGAGAAAGTCTAAACATACTGAACTTTGGATATGAGAGCACCTTTGTGAACCCATCAGCAAGTTGATCATTTGTTCATTAGAACTACACCTTCCGCAACAACTTCCCGTATGAAATGATGGTGAAACTCAATATGCTTGTTCTTCCATGAAAAACTGGATTCTTTGTCATTGAGATTGATGCCTTGTTGTCATAGCATATTATAGTTGACGTTGTTTGAACTTGATGTAAGTCTTCCATAATCCTTCTCATCCAAATGGCTTGACATGTTTCTTATGACGCTGCCATGTACTCAGCTTTTGATGATGATAATGCTACGGTAGCTTGCTTCTTTGAGAGCCATGATATAGCTCCAGAACCAAAGCTGAAACAAATCCACTTGTGTTTTTTCAGTCATCTACACAGCTGGCCCTATCACTATCAGTAAAACCAACCAAATTGAAATGAGGGACTGATTCATACCAGATTCCATAGTTGCTTGTTGCCCAAATGTAGTGAAGAATTCGTTTTATTGCTCCAAGATGATGTATCGAAGGATTATGCATAAACCTGGAAACTAGGCAAACTGCAAACATTATATCTGGACGAAAGTTGGTTAAGTACATCAGTCCACCAACCATACTTCGAAAGTATTTTCCATCTGCTTTTACAATTCCATTGCTCATAGAAAGCTTTTCATTTGGATTCATGGGAGTGAACAAGGTTTTACAATTCTACATATTGAACTTTTCAAGCAAGTCCAATGTATATTTCTCTTGGCAGATGAAGATACCATGATCTGTTTGCTTAACTTGAGGGCCAAGAAAATAGTGTAGCAATCCAAATCAGACATTTTCAAACTCGTGCATCATACATTCTTTGAACTCTTTGACAAGGAAATTAGAGGATCCAACATATATGATATCATCTACATTAAACACAGACAATGAGAATATCACTGGAATCTCTTACCTTGACATATAGAGTGGGCTCACTATCACTTCGATTAAACCCATTTTTTGCGGGAGGGTATTATCAAGTCACCATACCACGCCCTTGGGGCTTGCTTCAGACCATACTTGGCCCTTTTTAGTTATATACTTTCCTTATTGTCCTTTGATCACAAACCCTTGCGGCTGTTCAACATACACATCCTCTTCCAACCAACCATTCAAAAAGCTGATTTGACATCAAACTGAAATACCTTCCATTTCATTTGTGTAGCAATACCCAACACAATTCTCACAGTTTCAAATCTAGCAACAGGTGAAAAAGTGTCAAAGAAATCTACCCTTGTTTTTACACATACCCTTTTGCGACAAGCCTAGCTTTGAACCTTTGCACCGAACCATCAGCCATATACTTCACTTTGAAGATCCACTTTACCCAATTGCATTTTTTTCGAGTGGCAAGTCGACAAGCTCCCATGTATCATTTTCTCAATCGCAGCCATCTCCTCTTGCATAGACGCCTCCCATTCTTTTTTTCCTTTCGCCTCCTCGTAACTTATTGGTTTTGTAACCATAAGTGCAAAATCACATAATGCATAAATCTCTGTTAAGGATCGATACCTTTGTGGAGGCGTGTCTGTGTCAAGTGTAGGATCATTATTGATGCATTCATTGCTTTGACATCTTGGAGAAGACTATGAAGAAGAGCTAGAAGAAGTAGCTTGAGGGAACATGCTTGTAGGCTCGACTTGTGCTCGTTCAACATCATCTTTCACAAATGGCATATACTGACTGTCTTCTTTCCATACCTAGAAATTAGTCTCATAAAAAACAACCTCTCAATGAATAATACGTTCTTAGTTTCTGGAATATATAATCGATAGCCTTTTGATTCGTCACTATATCCAACAAATATGCACTTTTCACTTTTTATCTAGCTTATTACGATCATGAGAATCAATTAGTGAATAAGCAACACAACTAAAAACTCTTAAAATACTCACAACGGGTTTTCGGTTCCACCAAGCTTCATAAGGAGTGACATTTGTACAGCTTTTGTTGGTGATATATTAAGAAGAAAAACTGAGGTTGCCACGACTTCCGCCCAAAAATCATTCGGGAGTCTCTTATCATGTATCATACTTTGAGCCATCTCGACAACCGTTCTATTTTTCTTTTCAGCAACCCCATTCTGCTTCGGAGTTCTCCTCACTGTTAGTTGCCGGTGAATACCATGTTTCTTGCAAAAAAAAAAAAACTAAACTCATCAGACAAAAATTATCCTCCTCTATCAGTTCGGAGAGTCTTTATCATATCCCCACTTTGTTTTCTACAAGAGCTTTAAATTCCAGAAATTTCTCAAACGCCTCTGATTTGTAAGCTAGAAAAAATACCCAACTCATGCGAGTGAAGTCATCAGTGAAAAGTAGAAAGTAACTACTTTATTTAGGGATAATGTGTTTGTTGGGCCACAAATGTCGGCATGAACCAATTCTAAAGGCATTTTAGTTCTCCAAGCTTTACCAACCTGAAAGGACATTTGATGATGCTTCCCATAAACACAACCTTCGCAACCATCAGGAACAATAGCAATAGAAGGCATACCAACAACCATTTGTTTTGGTTTTTTTTTTTACTCAACAGTTTCAGCCCATATCATAAATGCCAAATCTTATAATCATCTTTTACACTAGCTACCAAGGAAAATTCATCCGAACATGACAAATCAAGGGGAAACATCTTGTTTTTGGTCATAGGGATTTGAATAAGGGTCTTATTGGATACCTTCTTTTTTCTAATTTCACACATACTATCTTCAAATATGATCGAATATCCCCTTGATATTAATTGACCAACACTTAATAAATTATGTGCTAAACCAGGCAAATAATAAACATCAGAAATAGATCTTTCAGTACCTAATTTGGTTGTAGCAATAACGCTCCCTTTGCCTTCAATGTGCAACTGATTATTATCCCTAAGTCGAATTGTTGTCTTTGCAGATTCATCAAGGCCAGAAAAGAGATATCTTTGTCCTGTCATATGGTTGCTACAACCACTATCCAAGAACCACACATCATTCTTGCTTTCTTTCGAGTCTAGACAAGCAACGAACAAGTTACCTTCTTCTTCTTCTTGTTCTTCTTCACATAGGTTTGCTTGATGTGTAGTATTTGGGCAAATAGTGGAAATATGCCCAAACTGATTGCACGAGTAACACCTCCTATTTGATGATTTTGCCATTGATTGCCATATTGATAGCCTCTACTGGCACCATATCTGCCTCGACTGCCTTTGCCTTGACCACACCCTGCATATCCACTACTTCTTTCAACATTGTTCTCTTTGTTAAAATTCTCCATCTTGGATTGAAATGCATTCTCCATATTTTTCTTAGCTGACCTGTTCATCTTATCTTCATGAGCTAAAAGAGAACCCATTAGTTCATTCAAATAATAAATACTCATATCCTTGGATTCTTCTATGGCAGTAACAATATGATCCCACTTGGATGGAAGACTCCTTAGAATCTTTTATACAAACTTTTGGTCTAATACATCTTCACCAAAGATTTTCATTTGATTTACTATGATAGAAAATCTAGACATAAAGTCTTGCACATATTCATTACCTTTCATTAGAAGAGTTTCAAACTTCCTACGTAATGTTTGAAGTTTCACCATTGTTACCTTGTCATCGCCATAGAATTCTTGCTTTAAAATTGTCCATGCTTCCTTTGATTTGGAAGCATTTTCAAGACAAGGAAAAATAGAGTCTATCACAGCTTGTTGCAACACCAATAGAGCCTTCGCATCCTTCTTGTGAAACTCCTTCGCATCAGATGTTGTCCTACATATCCAGATTCAACAATCTCCCAAAGATCTTGTGAGATGAAAAATGTTTTAATCTTAATGCTCCAAAACTCATAGTTTTCTCCATTAAAAATTGGCACCAATGACTGGGACTGTGAGACATTGAGAGAATTCATGATTTACTCTTTTTGAAACCTTTCAACAAACACTTCAGCTGCACACACACAGTTACACAGCTCCACACAGATGCACTTGCACACAGCTATAACACTAAAACAACCCAAATCATTCACGAACTCGAACGCCCAATCAAAACAAACCTGGCTCTAATACCACTATTAGATAAATTGAACTCCAAAACTTGTCTTATATTATATGAATACTGAAGACTCAATACAAAACTTGATGAAACTCTCTATGCTAAGACTGATTTATATAGTAAAAACATGACCTTCATTTTCCTATATGTTAGGAGTACTCTACTCAAATTATTTGACTCAACTAACTACTCATGATAACAAACTAGGACCAGTCCAATGACACCTAATGGCACAAGGGAATGGTCCTCCATGTGCATCAATTCTCTTCAACAAACTCTTTTGCACGAGCGTGATCATCATCCAACCTTAATATTTTTTGACAAACGAGAAATTGTATAGGTCATTAACCCCTAATCCCACCCTTGACAAACTCTTTAGAATCGCAATATGATGTTTTAATCTCAAATTTTAGCATATGCATAAAGTATACCTTTTTTTTTTTTGGAAAGAGAGATGGGTTTTAAGGACCCCTAAACCTTTATATAAATGAAACAAAAAACAAACTCTCACAAGAGAGAGGATTCAAGCGAAAGTGAACATGATTACTAGGCCTATAATAATCTTCAACTAGTATCGGCCAAGAGAAGAATTTTTTTTTCCTTTCTCTTTTGTTAAGGAGGAAAGGATTCTACCTTTGTACTTTTGTTTCCTTTCTTAGCCCTAGAGGATCTTCGAGGGCAAAGACTAAATTTGGAAACTTTTTTGTAGCCAAATCTCTTGCAACCTCTTCACTAGAAGGATCTTGCTCATGTTCCTCGTTACTACTCTGCTCATCTGTTGTAGTGTTCTCTTTGTCCTGAGTCGGTGTGTGTTCACTAGCCTCCACACTAGCACTACGCTCGAGCGATTGCATTGTCAAGTAGCAATGGTTCTGTACTCTGCATTATGGCATCACTCTGGTCATCGTTTATTTTCTGCTCTACCTCAATGGCGGCCTCTGTACTGGTGACATTCCCTGTTTTTTTGTGATAGGCCTTTTACTCCCCTCTAAACTGGGGTGAGTCTTCAACTTGAATGTATGCCTACCCTTAGCGATCGTCCAACCATCAGAGTTTTGTCTTTCTAGTAGCTGGGTTCTACCTATAGCTTGTCATACCATATGGCCTTGAGTATTAACTTCTTTTCTCTTTGAACACTGCTATTTATATGGCTAAATACTGCGCAAGTATTGCATTTTACTGGAATCCATGCATACTCAACTTCAACTATTTTTTCTTATCTCCATTGATTACCACAGGGATGTCTTTCTGGTAATTGGACGTTTACATCCACCTCCACACACACCCTCGCATACGTTAATCTTGTCCTTTCTTCAGTAGCTTTGTCAAGCATGATAGGCACTCCAATAAAACTAGCAATCCTTTAAATACCCTCTGGATTCCATAGGAATAAAGGAATTTTCTTCAGTGTAACCCAAATAGGCATCGAGGTAAGCACCTCGACATCCTCGTGCATAGTAGGTGACCAGGTTTAAGGATGAACAACCTGCTTGCAATATGCAGAGATCCCATTTCCAATACCTTACTTCTATCTTCTTCCTTCTTGAATTTGAATACAAATTCTTATCTCCGTGTATGCTCATCTCAAACTCTTGAATTCCCCATGTCCCAATCAGACACTCTTTGACATAGCCATATGCCAAACGCTTGCCCACAAAGCTGCCAATAACCAACATTTCACATTCTTCTATCCTACTTGCAAAGTCAGCAGTCTGCACTTGTACTATTTTTCAGCCTTCAACAATATCTGGAGGTTCATATTTCAGTTTAGTAGAGCCCGTTTGCTTGCTTTGCTTAAGCTTTGATACCCAACTCATCATCGATGGTGCAACAAAAGGGTTTGCCATTGCCATTTCTTCTTGAAGTTTGCTAGGGCCAGAGGATGCAACCACTACAAGAAAAATTGTGATTAATAGCGTTTAAAAACCGCTATGGTAGGATACCATAGCTGTTTAGTAACCGCTATGACAGCCGGAGCTATAATAGACCCAGGGGATATTATAGCGGTTTTAAACCGCTATGGTAAGTTTGGCTTTTATAGCGTTTCAAAACCGCTATGGTAGCCTCTTCCATAGCGTTTTAAAAACGCTATAGTAGAGTCTAAAACCGCTATGGTATCCTCTTCCATAGCGTTTTAAAAATGCTATAGTAGACTCTAAAACCGCTATGGTAGACTCTACCATAGCGTTTTAAAAACGCTATGGTAAGTATACATAGCAAATTTTTTTTTTTTTTTTTTTTTTAACTATCAAATGACTTTTTATTACACATCTCATAAGTTTTATGTCTAGAAAATAAAATTTTAAATGTGCCAAAGTTAAATAAAATTTTCTTGAACATATGATAAATTGATAGCTAAAACAACTGGTAGTATCTGTGTCTTCTCATTAAAATTGGTAGAAAAACTGAATGTTCTTCCCTAGAACTTAAACATGCACAATGACATTAAAATGCCAAATACAACATCAAAATCAAATAACAATATTAAACCAATAATAAAAAAAAACTTATGTTCAAATTGACACGAATCCAGTGCAGTATCTTATTAGTACCATAAACTAGCAACACGCTAAACATACAAAAGAAAACCCAAAAAAAAAAAAAAAGTTAGGAGGTGGTGGTAGGCTTTTGAATTACGAAGGACATGCACTGTGACTGGTGTACATTGCTAAAGGCCAAGCATCGGATATAAGCATTTGGTAATTTGGTAAATCAAATGATCCCTTCAGTAGCTCAGATTCCTGTTTTGTGAAAGACGGCAGCCTTGAGCCTACATTCTTCTTCATAATCTCCGGGTAGTCTCCATAGATGATGGGATTGATAACCCTGCAGTTTCGTCACAAAAACAAATTGTCTAAATCTGGCCTGTCCATTAAAATTACACCTGATTCAGATTTGAATTCAAAGAACAGATATTGGAACAACCCTTTAGATAAGAAATTTCTAATTATACACAAAATAATTCTTCAATGTGCACACTACAAAGTTTTTTTTATAAAAATACATACACATGTACTTACCAACCAATGAAGAAATCGTTAGCTCTTTGAGTTGCCTGAACATCTACTGTTGAGTTTGTCATGGGAGTACACCACATGGCATAAGCGTTCATGCCTATTAAACCATTTTGCTTAGCTGCAGTCGGGATATTTACCAAATGCACTTATCAAAAAACTCGTCGTCTGGAAAAACATTCTCAATTCTATTTTCTTACTTCTAGAATATAACAACTGGAAGAGTATTGACTCACTTGGTATTTGTCTCTGTACATTGTTACAATAGATGAATGTGCGAGTAAAATATTGTGCATTGCTTTGTATGGTTCAACAGATGAGTTTCCTGCACTACAGTTATATGCTCCTGGTGGCGAACATCGCCGAGGTGGAAACTGTCCATAACCATAAGATGATATGGCCATTATATTTGGTTCATTGACAGTGGTCCAATGGGATATTCGGTCACCAAACTCTCTGAAACACACATCTGCAAAGGCTGTGAAGTCCTTACTGGATGAAAACAAATCAACATAAAAACGGTCAGAATTATATTGTATAGTTCATACGTAAGATACATAGTAAAAAAAAACAAGAGGGGCATAGATTAATGTATTGTAAGGAGCGGATGTGAAATTACACGATCTTTGGGCTCAGCCATCCTTCATATTCATCTTCAAGTATTTGTGGAAATCTAAATGAGAAAGCGTAGCATGCAGTTCAATACCTACAGTTCATAGAAAATATATATCAGAAAATCATCGCCGTGTCAGTTTGTTGGGGTTTCAGTCTCCACATTGCGCAGATACTGTTTCCAACTTAATTAAACACTTCAACTAATCTTATACTGTTTAATCCACACATTTCATTAGGTTCAAATGGCTGAAAAACGTACCATGATAAACCAGTTCATTGATGAGATTATTGTAATACTCCAGAGCCTTTGGGTTGACGGCTCCTCTTCCATCTACAAGGACCGATAATAGTAATGTTACGCTAACAAAAAAGATACCAATATGGCTAAGTATGATTAGGTTGTGCATCGTACTAGGAAGGAGCCTTGACCAAGATATGGAGAACCTGTATGCTTCAAGTCCCACTTCACTGATAAGTTTTACATCCTCCTATAACATTTGATAATAATGAATCATCAAGAAAAAAGTTATGTATGAGATTTCAGGCTCTAAAAAACAGCTATATCATTATCAGTTATTTCATTTCCATTTTAATTCGCACGTTTCTCATCCCACAACTAAATCATGCTCGGAATCAGATTAAGCAGAGCACACATAAGTTACAACCCAGTCCAGATTGCAACTTTGACATAACTTCACTTGATTGTAATTGAATCTACAACTTGACGTATGTGCTTACAACAATAAGCTTGGAAATGGTCATTGTTAAAATTAAGAAATATGCTATTTTGTGTTGTCATGTAGAGTTTTGGTGCCAAGAGGGTCAATTTTTATTTTCCTTGTTTGAACCTAATTAGTGAGTGTGACTTGAAAAAGACGTGAAATTAGCATGTTTCGCAAAAAAATAAAATAAAAAATAGTGAGTCTCACCTTGTACTTGTGGTATCCATCGGAAGCTACGTCTCCATTGCTCTGGTATCTCCCATCGTAGTACCCGGGAATATTGTTATTGGTCCTGTGCACATAACCCACCTTCAAACCGAAAAAGCACAATAACTATATTACTAATGACGAACAATGAATCAAATAAAATACAAACTGTAGATTAAAACCACATCAGTACTGCACTCACTCAGCAAAGATGAAAGAAATAATATCCCACAATATGCACATAAAAATCATGTTGTTACCTGATCAAACTCAAGGCAAGGGACCCATCCCTTGGCTAGCATGTAATCGATCTCCTTAGCAATGGATTCATCAGTGAGAGGTGGCAAGCAATGATAGCAACGACAGCAGCAGCAGCAGCAACAAGCAACCTCTCTTCTTGACAGCTCCTCCAACATCTCTGCAAATGATCAAAATTTGAAATTTTTTTATGTTCTGGCCTAAAACTAACACATACTTTCAGTACCACAATTATATCGGCTCTCTGCTGTTTTTAAGCTATTAAAAATTCATAAACTTGACTTGTTAAGAAAACACAACACCACCACTACCTAACTACAATATCCAACATTAAAATTCCTGGGAGCTCAGAGTTTATGGGAGACAAAACCAAGCTCTGCCAAATAGATATCATACAACAACAATGCATTTGGAGATAATTGACAGTGCAAGATTGAAACTTGAAATGATAGTTATGAGAATGGATAGTGAAGCAAACTGTGGTTAGGACAAATGACAATAAAGAATGGATAAATCCACAGCATGTTCTCATCCACACTCAATGGCAATGCCAAGTTCATGCTTGTATGACTTTTGAATAAAGAGATCGTCTACTCCAAACAGAATTGTAACAGTCTAAAAGTTGAGAGTTGGTTGTCACCGAAAATGAGCTATTTACTGAAAAGTAATCATGTTTTTTTCAAACCTTTATGTTCCTGGTGCAGATTACGTGCCCTTTCTAATTCATACTTCCGCTTCCAATCAGCTGCCTCAGCTTGAGCAGAAGCCTTCCCTTCAGCTACCCGTCTTAACGCCTTTGCAACAGCTACAAATTAATTTTAAAAAAAAATGTAAGAAGCAAGCTACAAAATGAGCTCATGACTAAGAAAACATAATATAGAAAAAATGTGCCAATACAAGGGACTATATACAGATGCATAATGGCCAGGACAGATACATATAATGGCAGCACAGGAGATACAGGATGCAAGATCATTGTTACAATTTTCACACGAGGTTCAATCACATGGAGATTAATCAATAGCCAATTTCATCATGGAGACCATGGAAAGTCAGTCTATCCAATATTCCTAGTTAATTGAAATATGTTCAGACGCCTAACATTTAGTAAGTATCCTTTTCAACCCTTCAAGGCAATAATAGCATTAAGACATTTCATGATATGTAACCACAGGAAGGAGTAAAGTTAATTTGGATAAAGCTTATCCAAATATAGAGTATCAAAAGCCAATAGATTCTTTATAATACGATATTTTGTTATCAAACAAACCTTAGCACCTTTTAGAATGGTATTTATAAAACCTAACCATAAGATTGCAAATACTCCACACTGAAAACATCTGAATGATGCAGGCCATTTCTTACAGCCATGGAGATCCAAGTATAATACATACAAAATAGAAACTATTTATTCAGTATTATGTTGCGTGTATCTAGGCTTCGATTAGATGTTTCCAGGCACATTACCATATAATTTTTCATCCTCTGAAAGATGGCTCGACTGGTCAATACAGCACTTATGATGACACTAAGACCAGGTTCGGTCAAAACAATGTCAGAAGCACTGCGAGATGCGTCCGTTGCATCAGCAACAGTTAAAAAAAGCAAGGAAAGATGAAAAAGCATATTCTAAGTAAAAGCACCTAGCAGCAACTACCAACCTCCTCTCATGGACACTAGAACCTAGCTATAACTTGATATCAGAACCATACCAGGGAAAACGCCAACAAAACCATCAGCTTTCTCTATAAGATCATCAACTGGCAGGGCTGCAATTGACACATCCTTGGTCTGGCCTAATAAAGCAGATGAGGGATACATGTTGATTCCCATCCCAAGACGACGTCCAGTTTTCTTTCCTATTGCCAATTGATCACCTGATTGAAGTTGAAAGTGTTAATTGGCACATGAATAAAACACTTAAGACTGAATTACCCATTAAGGAAAGAAAAGAAGAACTGAACGATTCTTTCTTATTGAAGGAACATTTCCTTATTGAAACTTCTGACATTTTTTAATCAACTGTTGCAGAGACCACTGGATGCAAAGGTCAGTCTTGTTTAATATTTGAAATGAATCAAAACCCATTTGGACATGAAACATTTATGGTAGAAAAGACTCTTATTTTGGATGTTTTGGAAATCTTGGTGTTCAAACATTGAAGGCTTAGTTCAAAACAGAGAAGCAGCAAAGAAGAGCAGACAGAGAAAAAAAATATTGGATTAGAATTATAACCGTTTTTTCTTCCATAAACATCAGATCATCCCACTAATTACTTCTTTCTTTGAAGCTTATGTGCATCAGTTTCTGGACCATATCAATCACAAAGTTTAAGAGTCTCTGAATGAGTTCCATTCTTTGATTTGAACCTCTATTGTAGTACTCTTTCTTCAATTTGCTAGACAAGCATAGAAAATCCAATAATTTTTCTCTGTCTCTCTGTCCATTTTTGTGGTGGCTAGTGCACACAACAAACCCCAAAAACATGAGATCCAAATGGTGAAGTTTTTGCCCTGTCTTTTTATGTAATGAGGAGACCCTCTATTCATAGATCCAAACAGTGTTTGACATGATAGCATATCCAAATCCTAAATCAAAAGCATGAAAATGAAATAAAAAATTATATAATCAGAAATCAATCATACACCCGACCCAAAAAAATGCAGTCTATAATGGTTTGATTGTTATGATTGGATTTAAAGATGAGGTCTACTTCACAAAAACCAACGAAAAAATAGCCTTAATAGATCAGTTTTGGTTGCTCTAGTTGTGCTTCAATTTAACTTCCATAAAGAACTTACATGTACCTCTTTGTAAGGCTTCTCATCATGAAATTTCTTCAAGGAATACCTTACATAGCACCCAGTATGTAGTGCTCTCCCCTCCTGTAATGGCATATAGCTTCTCAGACGATGTGAAGAATTGCAGCTTTCTGCGATACAATGTCTTCAATGAAAAAAGCTAGTGTTGACTTCCAAAATCTTTCACAATAGCGACCTCTTTAAAATTCAGTCCAAAAGATCCACTGGTACTATGATTTTCTGCAAGAATGATGACAATAATGTAAAACCACTTATGATATAAACTCTGAAATCACATATTTTGCTTAGTCTAAAATGAATGAGCTATAATACAAATACTTTACTTCGTAATGGACAGTGTAGAGTATGAAATGCATGTGTGGTTCTTCCAAAATAATTTACTATTTACATGGATAAAAGCAATGACTACTAACCTGTTAGCAAACACAAAATGAGGAAGCTAACAACCATTTTACTTGATGACAACTATGCAACCTGAAAATGTAGAAGAAGCAACAATCAACAGAACAAACATTGAAGAGACTAAACTTATTTTAACCAAACCCATTTACGCTAATCTACAATTGAATTAAAACCCCCTAAATCAATCACTCAATCCAAATTAGAGAGGCAGAACAATCAATCATTCAAACCATAAGAACCTCATTTTAGGGCATTAAGGCTTCATTACACAATCTACAATTCAAACCTCAAAATCAACCTTGATTCACTTCATTTTAGAAGAAAAAAACCCAACTTTTTTTTATACTAAAACCATCCTTACTCCATGCACGAAGCATAATGTGATCCACTATGTAATTGAGGGTTTCTAGGAGATTTCAACACTTGTGACTTCAGAAACCCTCTTAATATATCAATATGTAATTGAGGCTCATATCTCATTAATTTACAACCCCATTTAAAATACAGAATGTCACTTATGTAAACTGAGATGCTATATCACAAGACACACACCTGTGATCATTTTAACATTTACCCCAAGGTTCAGGGCCCTCTTTATAGTTTCAGCACTGTCATGGCGAGATGGATCAAAAAGAGGCATAAGACCAATGAACTGCCATGGACCTTCAAGACTCTTTTTCCTTCCAACTGGAACTTCCCGTTTCATACCAAGACAAAACACCCTGAGGATTAGTATTCAGTAAACAATGGAAGTTATTGAAGGATAAAACTTATTTACCTGGTAAGCTACTTCAAGTGACCGTAGGCATTGATCAGCAAACTTATCAATCACAGCATGAACTAATCGCTCTATATCTGACTTGTTGTGAGCAAGATTCAGAATCTGCAAGACATAATAGTCAGAACAAAGCATGCATAGACCATACAAAATACTTAAATATATAAATGTTTATGAAAAATACCTGCTCAGGAGCACCTTTCTTGACTCGATGCATTTTGCCTTCACTATCTATATAAGTCAAAGCTGTACGCTTGTTGGTAGAATTAAATGGGAGGAAATGGACCTCTTGAATGCCAGCCCATGCCTGTTGGTAGTGTTAATATAGGGAAAAAAGGTTACGCAGATAGGATTGACAGACTCCATTATCAATCAATCTGCAAAGGAAAACTCTTATGCTTCATTATCATCACCATTACTTGCCTCCTTTGGATCTGCTAGCATCCCGACTATAGCTCCCTGCATCAATGAATTACCCATTGCGTCATAGGTATACCATCCTCCATTCAAAATCATTAAAGACATAGCATCCTTGAAAAAAAAAATATTTGAACAAACCTGCCGAGCCAAGCGATGAGAAATCAACATAACCATGCAAGCATATTCAGCTGCTACATAGCTACAAAATCAAAATGTCCATCATAACTTTTTTGCTAAATGCAGAGTAGATATTAGATGAAGGACGGAGAACTTGTGTAAGAAAAATACTAACCCGTATGTTCCCATCACCCGAGTCGTCACGTAACTGTTTTATAAAACATAATAGCTTTGCAAGCCCAAAATCAGACACCTTAGGATTCCATTGTCGATCTCATAAAATGTTGCTGGACTTTACATCTCGATGGACAACCTTTGGTTCCTTGACACTTTTTTTAGCTATAACAAGAATGGAATGAAACAGTGCATTATTCATATGTTATTAACATTTTAGATTGATACTAAACAGTAATGTAGATAAATAGAAAGTGGGTTTATTCAAGTTGGAATCATGGTCCAAAACTTCTCCAACTCAACCTGTGACCATTTTCGCCTCCTGTCCATCTCATTGACAAGTAGACCACATCTAAAATATTCCTAAAACCAGCTAATCAATCAATTCTTACCAATGATAGACTAACAATGAAGATGCTTTGCGACCAAGTTTCTATACATAAAAAGTTGATGAAGAAGAAGAAGAACAAAAATCCAATCATAGAACAAGCAGCTTCAATCATGCATCCCCACTATTTTTCTCTGTCAGAATCTCAATAACCCACTTCACATGTGCGACTCCTAAAGCTCACTGAACATTTGTGTTAGTAGATCGATCACAGAAACAACACAAAAAAGAAGAAAGAAATCAGAGCAAAAGAGTTTTTGTTACCTCAATCAAAAGAAAGAGGTACTCTTGTCATTCCTGAACAAAGATGAAATTTCAGTAAGTCGAGTACAAAGCTAAACATCTTTAACAGTTAATTGTCATTCTTTCAATCAAAGCTTCGGTTATACTCCTCAATATACATTGGAACTTCAAATGACTATAAAAAAAAACCCAGTAAAACACTAGGATTCGATCCACTTCATATCTTAAGAATAAACAAAGAAATTCAAGCTCCACTACAGTGAATGAAATCCATAAAAAAAAACCCTAGATCTTCAAACAGTCAATGAAATCCATAAAAAAAAACATAATTTTTTCTTAATCCATCAAAAAGAACCCAAAAAGAAGAAGTAAACCCCATCTATCAAAAGAAGAAGCTAACCTTGTTGTTGCTAACCCTGCAAGAGCCACTAATTTCAAACCCCACAGAGAGGACAAAACTCAAACACCAAGCAATCATATCGACCTGAAAAGGAGAGCGAGAGCACGTACGGTGAGGAGTAGAACACGTTGGAGATGGAGAAACAGAACGGAGAGGGAGAGCGATCAGAGAGGGACAACATAACGGAGAGGGAGAGGGAGAGCGATCGGAGAGGGAGGGCGATCGGAGAGGGAAAGCAGATTGCAGAGGGAGAATGAGATATAAATCGAGAAGGAGAGTGGGATTTGAGCGGGATTCTTGTTCCTTCCTTCCTTCTTCTTTGTTTTGCTTTTATTTTATTTTTTTCGATTCGAGCGGGATAGTTGGCGCCCAGCGAATTGCAACTCCCGCGTTCATAGCATTTCACTTAGCGCACAAATGAAATTGGATTGATAGCGGTTTACAATTGTTTATACACTGTTTCAATAGCATTTTATAGCGGTTGTGTAAAAACCGCTATTCTCAAAAGCTATAAATGCTCATTTTGTTGTAGTGAACACCAGTTGGCATTGTATATTCATCTTCTTTACGCAGAACCTCTTCATTCCTTTGCGCCGCAATGGGCATCCCTGTGTTGTGTGGCACATTGGCAGCCATTGTACCATGACAACCTTGAATGCTAGCAGCCTGCACTTGACTAGCTGGCACCCTTGCAGTCAACATCCCCCAGTTATTGGGTTTATCATGATTTTTAGTCCTTCTGTACCTAGTGTACCTCTGTTTTTTACTGCCACTTGATATTCGTTTGTCAGTAACTGTAACAGTCCATCGCCATGAAATTTGTATTGCTCCTCACAAACCATTAACATATCCTTTGTAAACGCGCTCTCACTGGCGATGTCTCCTCCATTTGTCAGCTTATCTCCACGGGAGGAGATGGAGAGATCATTTTCTCGAGTACAACGTGATGTCATCCAGCCATGAGATTCATAAATCTACCAACTGTTTGATGAAAGACCTCCCTCTCGAGCGAAGAGGAAGAAGATAGGGAGCAGATATGAAGGAGGCGCAGTTTCAACCTAACCCTATGTTCCCCATGATATATATACCTTTTGTTTATAAAGTCCCAAATCTTTCACAAGGTTTTCTCCCAATCAACCCTACAATATGGTGAGAAGACTTACTCTATCATTAGACCGGAGAGGAGGCGAATAAATCCGGCTGGATCGAGCCGGATCCGTGCTTCGCAACCTTGCGACTTCTCCTTCGAGCCCGATCTGTGCCGGATCTGTACCTTTCACAAAGTTCGGCAGTGAGGCATATCTAGATGTGTGTGAAGGGTTACTCCAGCAGACCACACATCAACCTTAACACCTTAATGCGGAGATCTTAATAAAGTATACCTTGTTTCTTTTATGTCCTTCAACAGCAGCTTGTAATGCTATCACGGCCTTTCTTTTGATATCATCGTTGTATTCACTCGAGAGAATTGATGTTGTAACATCAATCACCTCTTCAATAGCAATCTAATCTTTGGTTATGGGGTTTTCTATCATAATCTCCTGCATTTTTCCAAGAGCATCTTCCAAAAGTGAGTCTCTACCCGATTGTAACTTTTTCTTAGCAGTTCTGATGATAAGGAAATAGTTGCATTCTCTCCACTCTTCTATAGCCTATCTTAAGCGATGATTGGATCTCAAAGAAAGATCATCAAGAGGGTCACCTGTCTCCGGATCAGTTCGCTCTCCACTTCCAAACCAGGACCCAATCGCTGCCCTATCGTAAGTGTTACCGTTACAAAGGCTGACTGGATCAACCATCACATCTCTCCCAACCATGGGACAAATAAATGATTGAAGCGGCGATATATACTCTATTGGAGTGTTCTCAATAATCTTGATCTTTCTAAAATACTGCCTCCTGATTTCTTCTTCATCCTCAGCAGCATCAAGTTGAGAGAGAAGCTCAATAACTTGCTGTAAAACGTTTCTTCTGCCTGAATTTCACGAGATGCAGCTGCTTCGTCTTCTCTTTGCTCATCTCTGACAGTTCAACAGGAACTCCCACGGCTCTAGCTATTTCTTGTAACAAGTTATTTGCAAAGCCTTGAATGGCATTCTGCTCCTGAAGACCCTGTTGCAATCTCTGAGTAATTATGAGCTGAGATTTCGAAGCTTCAAGCTCCACCATTTGTATCTGATTGTGCAATATGTTCACTTGTTCCAATATATCTAAAGATTCACAGTTGTTGCTTGAGATAAAGAAGCCAGAGACCTTCCAATAGCCCTTGTTATAACATCTACTTCCTTGACTATGTGCCTGCTCCTAATTAACAAGTACAAGCGAGTTCGGTTCTTATACAGCATCACCAAGTCAACTGTCTTCTTAACATCCTTCTCAAGGAGCTCTAGAGCTTGTCTTGCAGCTTGGGAATCGTTGAGGTCATGGCCGGCTTATTCTATTAAGATGGGTTCAATTTCGAATAGATACTTTGATACAATCTCGAAGCTTTCATGCTTTGAGGGAACATCTTTAGCAGCATGTGCTGTTTTACTGACCTGGTTTGTTGGGAGAGCCAAGAAAGTCCCCTGCATCACCAAGTCACCTGTCTTCCTAACATCCTTCTCAAGGAGCTCTAGAGCTTGTCTTGCAGCTTGGGAATTGATGAGGTCATGGCCGGCTAATTCCCTTAAGATGGGTTCAATTTCGAATAGATACTTTGATACAACCTTGAAGCTTTCATGCTTTAAGGGAACATCGTTAGCAGGCTGTGCTGTTTTACTGACCTGGTTTGTTAGGAGAGCCAAGAAAGTCCCCATTGGTATCGACTCTAATGCCATTATAAAGGTTAAAAAAACAGAGCTTCTCTTATTATTCCGAAGAACAGTAGGTCACCCTATAGTTCAAGCTCTGACTGAACATCCGAATGAAATATTTTCTTAAAAGAATCTCTTCTGTTTCCCCTGCATCTCATCAATTAGAATGTTTCGTGTATCAGTGTAATTTCAAAAAGTAAAATGCAAGAAACTAGAGTAATTATTAGAAAATGCATTTAAAACAATGAACTTAAAAAATTGGTCAGTTCATCCGCTCAAGCATCTAATTCGATAATGGGGACAACATAGCAAGTAAAGTTACCTCCTTGAGAAGAAAAGATGTATGCAATCTGCCAGAGCTTCAAGTGAATTCCCAAAACAACATCTAACATAAGATTTGGTAAAGGAGAGAAAGGGGCTGTGGTCGATTGGTTAAGGCTTTGTGGACTTGTTCCACAGATCCTTGCTTCGAGACCCACTGGAGGCATCTTTATTTCGGGGTGGTATTCGACCCGTAGGTCGCATCTCGGGACTAGGTTACGGATCCTAGGCTGAAAAAACCGGCTTGCCTTTCAAAAAAAAAAAAACGCGAAAAAAAAAACTCATCTGTTTATTTATCTTCTTTAAATGAGGAGTCACATTTTGCCATTCACAAAGAGCTTAAGTTTCCATTGCAAACTGCTATGTTACAGCAAGAAAAATATTAAAAGTTCTTCACAGCTTTTATGCACATTGTGGATGAAAAATAATAAGTTCTAGCAATCTGGCCGAAATACCATTAGGGATGCAACTGCTTGGAATGGAAACTTATAATTCAATCAAGCTAGCTTAATTAGTTTTCACATTGAAGATGATAACGTATGATAAAGTTGTGAATCACCTAACATAACTAGGTTCACAGAATCAGTCCTGATAAAAAAAAAAAAGGCTCTACAATTTTAAACCCCGTACTTCATAGATATTTCTTTTAGGCGTTAGTGGTATCAATAAATCTGGACCAACTGGATATTCTTGCGTATCTCATATCTTTTTTGTTTTTGGAACAATAGCAAAAGTAGAATAAGCCGTTACAACTACCGACCATGACACTGAACAATACCTTTTCTTTTTCTTTTTCTTTTTCTTTTGTCAAAAGCATATAGAATATATTTCAAATAAAACAATTACAAAGAGCTCTGAGGCACACACTGAACAATACCTTAAAATTTTCGAATATCAAGGTATGTTGTTGTGTCATGATCAAAGAATATGAGATGTTTACCATAGAAGAAGTCATCCTTGTGCAAGTCACATTTGTATTGGAATTGGAATACAGCAATGACGACTGAAGGGTTAGCATTTGTATTGAAAAAGTTCATGATCGCATTTCTACACAGTATTCCAGAAAAGGGTATTCTAAACCACATATATACCATCAAATAAAAAAGATACCAGTTAAAAGCTTGATAAGACAGGAAAATTAATTTAGATGAAGCCAATCATATAAATTTGCATGGCTATAAAATCATATAGCTTTTGCAATGTACACATACCATCTTTTAGAAAACTTGCATTGATTATGGTTTTATAATAAGGCGTGCTATCTTGTTTAGAAGTACAATCTCCATTTTTGACATAGCTTTTCTAGAAAATCACAAATATGAAGGTAGGAACATCTTTGTCAGTGACCTTCTCAAGTGAAAGAGTATCCATTGATGCTATTGTTGACGATCTCTTCTTCTCACCATGCTTCTTAGTTTTGTCTCCTTGGTAGACTTTCTTTATTGAGTCATATTATATTAGGGGAGCCAGCCGTGACTTCCATTTTATACTCTGTTCCCTTAACATTTTTTCCTTCTTTTTCTCAGCCTCAACTCCTTTATGATAAATGCTTGATTAGGCATTACATATAGATATTGCAGAAGAAGATCATATGTAGGCGTAATGAAAATTCCAATAGTTGCAAGATTATAGTCTTATAAGCCACAGTTGCAATATCATCATTTTAACAAAATCATATTCCTAAGTGATCCAGTGAATACATCATTCTCTCTTTTCAGTTACATATTTAAGCAAGCACAAACCATGATGGAATTGAGCATATAAAAACTACCTTACAATATGTGTTTCTCAGTTGCAAGTCAGAAAAGCTTCTAATAACTAAATTCATCCAAATTAATCAAGAATCCAAAAGAAAAAGTAAAATATAATAAGCCTACAATTTGAAAGCCAAATTAAACAAAATCTTAAGAGACAAAAGACAAACCATACGTCCATTGTCTCAGTGATATCAACTAATGTAAGTGTCAAACTAGACAGGCACTCTCTTCTTGGACTGATCATGTATGTGACTTTTGATTCAGTTGCACCTAATGGAACCTTTGTTTTTAGAGACATGAAATTCTCCACGTGATTAATAACATTATAATCATATCAAGAGAGGTCTTCCATCGTCAGAAATTCTATTTCCTTCACACTGCGTGAGTGTGCATTGTAAATCTGAGAGTTCTTTCATACTTCCAGTAAAACACTAAAGTCTGTTGTTTAGTGAGGAATTTGAATGTATTTAGTATTGGATCTAACAGGTGGATAAACCGTACTTTACCCAAGAATTAAGAAGGTCCATCAACCCATAGAATGACAACAACATGGGGCAAAGCTTACCAGTTTAACCATGGAGCTAAAACATGAATGACGACATTGGGTGGTGGGGGCTGAAATCACTTGAAATGTTTCGTGGCTGAGGTCGAATAACAAAATCTTATCGTCCTCATGGTATAACCAATAAACAGTTCCATTCAAAACAAGAGGTACTTGATGATGAGAATCCCACAATCTTCTATTCCAACTAGTCATTCCAAGAAGAACAACTAGTCGTCTCCCCAAATAATATATCATGCATTGATTGAACGAGCAATCAAAACTTTATATCCCCTTCGAAGGATCAAAATCAAATCCGAAAGTATTCCCATGCAGGAGGGGCTGGGGAAGAGATGGTATCTCTTTGATGCTTGGATTGTAAATCTCATATTTATTCCTTTTTAGATTAAGGGAACAAACCAAGCCCTTACATCTACCCAACTTGTCCAATGTGGCCATTGAAAAGAATTGTATTGAAATATTATTGTGTAATTCATAGATTGAATACAAGCTTATAAAGCAAAACCTGGCCTAACCTTGTAGAGATAGGAAACCTAAGACTTCTATTCTATGACCTAACCTTGTAGAGATAGGAAACCTAGGACTTCTTATTCTATTCTGACTTTCCTAACATATTATATTTTGTAATACTTTCCTATTTTGTAATATTGGTAGACTTCTATTCTTTAACACTCCCCCTCAAGTTGGAGTATATGTTTGTAATACCCAACTTGCTAAGAAGATTATCAAATTGATATGTGTTCAAAGCTTTAGTGAACAAATATGCCCGTTTGATGTAGCGTTCCAACATGCTCAGTCTGAATAGTGCCCTATTGTATCTTTTCTCTAATCAAATGACAATCAATCTCTATATCGTTCGCTCATGAAAAATCGGATTAGATGCAATATGGAGTGCATCCTTGTTGTCACAAAACAAGAGAGCTGCCTGAGGGTGATTCATGTGCAAATCATTAAGAATATACCTCAACCAGGTTAACTCATAGCATGTAGAAGTCATGGCCCTATATTCTGCTTTAGCTGTAGATCTTGCTACTGTAGTTTGTTTCTTAGGTTTCCAAGAAATTGGTGAATTGCCAAGGATGACACAATAACCTGTAATGGATCTCCTGGTATCTCTACATCTAGCACAATCTGCATCACAATGAGCTTTCAATTGTAATGAGCTAGTGGAAGAGAAAAAATACTCTGTCCTGGTGAAGCCTTGATATACCTCAAAACCCTGTGTGCAACATCCAAATGTGGTATTCTAGGCTTGTTCATAAATTGACTTAGGACATGTACTGAATAAACCAAATCTGGTCTTGTAATCATTTAAGTATATCAACCTTCCAACAAGTCTACGGTATGTTGCAAGATTGGTAGTAAATCTTCATCCTGTGTGAGCACCAAGTTTTGATTCATAAGATAACGTGAAGGCTTTGCTCCAAGATATCCTGTGTCCTCTAATATTTCTAGTGCATATTTTTGTTGAGATAAAGCAATCCCTTTGGATGACCTCGCGATTTCAATGCCAAGGAAATATTTCAGTTTTCCTAAATCTTTGAGCTTGAACTTTGCAGCCAGAAATTTCTTTATTTCTTCAATGTATTGGAGATCATTTACCTGCCAATATTACATCATCAACATATACGAGAATTGCTGTAAAGTTGTTACCCTTAGATCGGACGAATAATGAGTAATCAGCCTTAGACTGATTGTAGCCGGCTGATATGAAAACAGAGGAAAACTTAATGAACCACTGTCTCGAGGCTTGCTTGAGACCATATAAGGACTTGTTCAACTTGCATACTCGAGTCTCCCCCTTTCGGCAGAATCCAGGAGGAAAACTCATGTACACATCCTCAAAAAAATCACCATAAAGAAAAACATTGTTGACATCAAGTTGACATAAATGTCAATTCTGTGTGGCTGCAAGAGCAAGGAGAATACGAACAGTAGTCAATTTAGTAACAGGAGCAAATGTCTCTTTGTAATCAATACCTTCAACTTGACTGTATCATTTAGCCACAAAATGGGCTTTGTGGCGCTCAACACTACCATCTGGATTAAGTTTGATCTTATAGACCCATTTACAACCAACCGAATGCTTGCCAGGAGGAAGATGTTGGATAGTCAAAGTGTTATTGGTTTTTAGAGCATCAATCTCATTTCTCATGGCTTGACACCACTTTGGATCCTGCATAGCCTGCATAAAACTAGTGGGTTCTTTGACTAAAGAAAGGGAAGTGGTGTAAGCCTTGTGAGAGGTGGATAAATGGGCATAGGAAAGAAAATCAGAAAGGGGGTAAACAATACCTGTAGAAGGCCCAACGTTCGAAGCAGATGAGTGAAACGATCAGGAAGGCAATCGAGCATCAAGATGATATTGTTGAAGATAAGATGGTTCACGGGTGGCACGAGTGGAGGTGCGAGGTGGGAGAGGTGGGATGGAAGGGTATTCTAAGGGTGGAACAGAGGTAGGGGCTCGATCCGCTTGGGTTTGGGTTTTTCGGGGTTTTCTTTCGGTCAGTGACTGTGACACGGATTGGGCAACCGGTCAGTGGGAGTGGTTCGACTGGTTAGACTGATGATCTGTTGTTGATTAGATTGATTATGATGATGATGATGATGTATAATGATGATCTCTTGTTGATCATATTGATGTTCTGATGGTGTCTGAGACCGATGATCAGATTGGTGTTCTGATGGTGTTTAGATTGGTGTTCTGATAGTGTTCAGATTGGTGTTTCGATGATCAGATTGATGATGGTGTTTGAGATCGATGATGGTGTTTGAGATCAATGATGGTTTTCGATTGATGTCGATGATGATGATGGTGTTTGTGTTCTGATTGAGACCAAAAACTTATCATGATTGCAGTGTTCGATGATGGTATTCAATTGATGTTGTTTGAGATGGTGTTCGATAGTGATGGTGTTCTATGATGGTGTTTGAGTTCTGTCACTACATGGAGAAGCAGAGATGGTAAGATTGCGCGGTTGCGGGAGGCGGTGTTTGGCGGTGCTTGTTTACTTTTAACAAGTGAGAAGTATTTTCAGCACAGCGGCTCGAGTTTGGTTAATCAGATAAGTACTTTTAACCTTGCTCTGATGCCATGAAAAGAATTGTATTGAAATATTATTGTGTAATTCATAGATTGAATACAAGCTTATAAAGCAAAACCTACCCTAACCTTGTAAAGATAGGAAACCTAAGACTTTGATTCTATGACCTAACCTTGTAGAGATAGGAAACCTAAGATTTCTTATTCTATTCTGACTTTCCTAATATATTCTATTCTGTAATACTTTCGTATTTTGTAATATAGGTAGATTTTTATTCTTTAACAACCATGTATCATTTTCAGCCGTAGAAACATCAAGTTTGGTGGTGGTGTTGGTCTCAAGATCCTGCAAGAAGATGAAACTTCTATACCATTCACTTTTGGTCTCCCTGTAGGATTCAAAAATAGCAAGGAAAGAAGGCATGTTGGCTTTGGTATGATTCACATGTGAGTCAACGAAGCTTTGATAATGGTGAATGGTATTGTACCAAAGTTTGGATACACAACTAAACCTATCCAGAGATTGGGCAGGAAGTCAGATGAGTATGTTGGAAAAAAGTACATTAGCAGGAATTGGAAGACGACTCCCCATTGCATTTAGTTATGAAAAATTTCTTCAATAATCCCTACCTACAATATCTCCCAATGGTGGAGGTCTTCTGATAATAACACCCAATACTTAGATCAGAGCCACAATATTTGGGATGTTGTAACTAAGATACATCGGTAGCGTGGCACAGTGTTGCAATAAGCACATTTGAATTATCATAGCGGTAGGTCTGGCTCATGTATAATTTCCCCCAATTCTACAGAGCCAGACCCCTAGCGTCAAGGGATGTTCTATGTGTGTGTGTTTGTGTTCGATTAGTGGATGAGGATCTCTAGGGTGATGGAGGGTATTGAGGCTCCCTGCCGCGCCTGGCCTGGCTCTCTAGACGGACTCGTATAATTTTCAGCTTTAAAAAGTTTGGTGATGGTGTGTTTCAGAGTGGTGCTACGAGTAAGTCTAGACAGCCATGTTTGCTAGTTTTTTTTTAACCTTTTCTTTGACCTTTAAGCACTTTTTACTCCCTCTCTTTAAAACACAACTACAGACACTATCTATAGAAGGGGTAGAAGTATAAAAAAAATCCAAAAAAAATGCTAGCAAACATGGCTGGCTAGAATTGTTGGTGGTGTTACACACCTCACCACATTGTCTCATGCATTTATAACTTGCCTCACGTAGTCAGCTGACTCAACAATCCCATGTAAATAAATTCTTCACTTTCTTTTATAAACACCAAGGTAATCAGGATCTAAAGGCAACACAGAAACATAAATAGTTCTTCATCCTTCTGTTTCCTCTCGTCTTCTATTTCCTATTTAAAGCAAGAAAATTTTCAATCCTCTTATTTTCATCTTACTACCATTTCCTGCAATAGGATCTAATCAACGATCTTTCTCATGGATTTCTTTGAATATAGTCATGGCAAGTAGTTGTTCCTTGTTCGTTTAATGGAGTGACATTGGAAATTGGGTGTTGGAATTGATACTTGTTGCACTACCTTTTGGTTTGTCTTGTTTTGCCTTCATTTTAATGTCTTTAATGGAAGCAGGGAAGTGTAGGAATTAATAAGGATGTTTTGACAACTTGGAGTATGTAGTTGGTGAAGGCCAGAATTTAATGCTTGGTAGATGCCAATTTACATCTGGTTGTTATGTAATTGTACGTGAAAACAAATCCTCCTTGTTATCTTTTGGATCTTTGTGAAGCTTTTGATGGGTCTTTGTAACATGACAATCCATGAACTATACCAAATTTTTTAGGTTTTTCTTTTACATGAGTACTTGATGATATTCAATTAAAAATGGGTTATTTGTATTTCCCCCTATTATAAATGCCTTATTCAGTTTTACCCCCAATTTTTAATCGAATTGCATTTACCCCTAAGACTAGAAGTCAACGTTCCTTGACTGTCAAACACCTCACGTACATGTCATCATTCTGCCCATTTTGGATGATAAAAATGCCATTCACGTGCTTATTACGTCTGATGTGATAGCATGTTAATCCCAACTGTTAGTTACCTAAACCAAGCACGTGGATGGCTTGGGATTACTCCTGACTGCTCGTACCATTGAAGAGACAGACAGTGGAGGGAAAACTCCCTCTGTTTTCATTCTTTTTGGTTCGTTTCTTCTTTCATTATGTTCACTCTCTCTGATTTTGAACCAAAATGAAGAAGGGGAATAACAAAACGAGGGAGGGGAAAACCAAAACGAAGAAGAGGAAGAAGGTTGTATTCGATGTCCAAGTCATTATCAGTAGCAACGATGATGATGGGTGCACTGCTTCTAGTATACACTAGGATGATTGCAGTTCATTCAATGATTTTGGTGACTTCTTCGGTCAGATTCTAAATGATGAGGAACCAAATTTGAGGCGAGATTTCACTCCTTCAGACACTGATGAGGACGTGAAACCTCCTCCTGTTTATTGGCGTGATATATTGTAAGTCTTTTTGCTATTTTAGGATTTTTCATTTTGGGGCTTTTATATGTAATGCATGTTTGAATGAATGGTATGGTTTTGTTAGTATTTTGTTGATTCGCACAAATTTGGGTTTCTCCACTGTTTATTTGGTGGTTGTTGCTTGCATCAATGAAAATGTTCTTTCTAAAAGTGATTTAGTGTGGTTTAGTATTGCTAGTGTTGGTGCTTCCATAGATCAGTGACAATGTTCATTCTGAAACTAAATTTTGTTGGATGGTTTAGTGTTGATACTGGTTGGTGCTTCCATGGATCAGTCACAGTATTCACATAATGTTGATTAGGGTAATGCACATATGTGCATCCATGGATTTTTTTATGTTATATGTATTGTACTTGTCTTTTGTTTTCAGTTTATTATTCATATTAGATTGCATGGTTTTGTTTGTTTTTATAGTATTCATCAATCCGTTTTAATTGATGTCATTACAGCAATGGGAAATGGAGACAAGAACTGGAGGTCTGGAACTTAGTGATCCATTACGATGGAAAGTGGAAGTAATATTGTAGAGATCCCTGGTATGTGGAAGGTTAGTAATTATAAAGATGGGTATGTATATAATTTATACAAGTTCATGGTGATTACTTTAATTGAGATAAGTCAAACAAGAGTATCCTTGAAGCTATCCCCAACCCACATAAGCGTGCATTAACCCTTGGAACAACGCATACCTTTGTGGAGAATGGAGTGAGGGTTGACATTACCAATGATAAAGACATAATGTATATTTGGACTCATGTAACATTGATGACTATGATGTTTTGCATGTGTTTGTTGAGGTTAAAGTGGCAACACAAGTTCATGAAAGCAACACACCTGGGATTAGTTTAATGGATCCTGAAATCATTTCAACCTCACCTATTGTTGATATAGACCTTGCCCTTGTAACACAATCCCCCCCCCCTAATAAAATTCATTTGAAGCCTAAGGTGAAGGTCAAAGGGCCTTAAACCAGGAGGAAGGTTCCAACCCCAGGGAAGAGTAAACCTAGTGATTGGTACTCTCCAAGAAAATATGGTAGTTGTGCCAAGAAAAGAACAAGGGGGGAGGGCCAGGGTAGTAAAGAAAGTAGCAAGAAAAAAACATGTGTGAAGAAGTTATATGATGAATTGAGTGAAGAAGAGCTAGATGAAAACCTACCTGATGTAGTACCACAGGTACTTGATGAGGAACAAACCCATGAACAAGCCCAAGGCTAGCCAGGAAGACTATCTGAAGAAGGTCCATCTGAAAATGAGTTTGCAGAACTAGATGATCTTCTAGTAGAAGGTGAGTTCCATTCAGGCCAAAACACTGAAGATGAGCAGGAGGCACCTCCAGATGTGCATGTTGGTTTTGTTGCTGAAACTGAGAATGTTTATGGTGATGAGAGTAATAATGAGGCTCATGAGGAATGGGTATTGGAGGTTGGGAATGAATGGCCCACAGTAGATGATGCTAGGTTCTGGTTGAGGAAATATACAATAAAAAAGAAGTTTCTGATGAGATTTAAGAAGAATGATCCTGACAAACTTTTAGTGAAGTGTATGGGTGAAGACCGCAAATGGCATTGCTATGCAGCAAGAAACAAATATGGGCACACCATCAGTGTTAGGACCATGGGGCAAGAACACACATGTCTAGGGATTGTTGATGGAAAACACCCAATGGTGGATGCTAGGTTTGTTGCTAAGGAGTGTGAGTCTATGTTTAATACACACTTCGAATCTATCACACCTGACTCCTTTATCAAACAGACATGGAATGAGCACACTATTGACGCCAGCAACCATGTAGGATATATGGCATAACATAAACTTATGACAAAAGTAATTGGTAGTTATGAGGATAGTTACAAGATGAACCCTTCTTGTTGCATGGAGTTGTTGACAGCAAACCCAAGAAGCATTGCTACATGCTCAAGAAATAATGATGATGAACGGTTCACAGGCCTTTGTTTGGCATTCTCTGCTAGTCTACTTGGTTGGCAGCATGGTTGTAGACCGTGGTGCTTTCTCAAGACCAAATATGGGGGTTGTTGTTTGTCGGTTACAACTTTGGATGCTAACAATGGTTTATTTTCATTTGCCATCTACATTTGCCCGTCAGAAAGCTACCAAACTTGGTACAACCTTCTTGAGTATAATTGAGATCCACTTGAAGATGCATGCAGGGAAGCAGACATTTATCTCTGATCAGCAGAAAGGCTTGATTGAAGAAGTGAAGCAGCTCTTTCTAGATTCAGATCATAGATTTTGTTTTAGACATATGTACAAGAACTTCAAGAAGGCAAGTTTTGGAAGGAATTTCTTGATGAAACTAAGTTGGAATGATGCTAGGGCATACAAAGAGTTTGAGTGTGTCTCCCACTTGAAAGAGATTAAGGAAGCTAAACCAAGGGCTCGTAAGTGCTTGGTTGATAGGATTGTGAAGAGTCGGTGCAAGTCCTACTTTGACACTAGGCTATGCTTAGAGCACATCACAAACAATTTTAGTGAAAGCTTCAATAATTGGATCATTCACCTAAGGGACAAACCAATTTGCAAGTTCATTGATGACTATCACATGCTAATCATGAGGCTAATGTATGACGGAAGGATAAAAAGTAGCACTTGGGACATCAATGGTTAGTACCTAGGGCTCGATTTCCAGCCTGAGATGGCTACAACTCCAACTATATACAACAATAAGACAACCATGTTCACAAATCAGCCATTTGCACAAGGAGTTCGACCCCCATTAATGGCCACCAGTTAATCCAGTGTTTCAGCGTGGGAATGGTAGCAATAGGAGGGGACAATATCAATTTGCAAGGGTACAAAGCACTTGGAGACCTAAGGGGCCTTGGAGATGACCTGCATATAAGTTAGTGGAAGACTGGTTTTTTGGTTTATGACATTCTCATTTTGTGTTGTCTGATGAAATGTTATCTCAGACTTGTGTTATGTCAGACATGTGTTGGTATGGTACACTAAATGATACACTTGTGTTGATTGCAAGTTACGTTAAATGGATTGCATTTCAGGTTGGTATGGTATGGTAGTGAATGCTTGTTGGTATGGTACACTTCAGGTTGTTATGTACTTAATGGTATAGAATGCTTGTAAATTCAGGTTGGTTTTGTGCAAGAATGTCAGACTTATTGATGCTTGTAAATTCATGTTTAAGACATTGAAAGTGGCATTGTTATGTCAGGTTTTGCAAGGATGTTGTGTCATTTGAATTGCATTGCATTATGTTATATCAGGTTTTTGCAAAGATGTTAAGACATTTGATTACAATGTGTTATGACAAACTTTGTTGTAAAAAACATCCAATGAACAACAAATGAATTTACATTGTGTTTACATATACTCCTTCAAAATCTTACCTACTTTAAACCTCATATTTTCCTATTTGATTGTGCTTGTGACACCATGGGATCTGTAAGTAGTGCTTGTGACACCATGGGATATGTAAGAAAATCAATTAAGTGTTGTTAATTGCACCATATAATAAATTATTGGTAGTAAATTAACCCTATAAAATAAATTTGAATTTAATTTTACCTCCTAAAACAAAACAGACCTGGCAGATGATGAAGATAACTTGCAACTCAAGCTTAACTTTAAAACTTAGCAAACTTTTTCACTCCAAATATTTAATCTATAGTGAAATAACATGTAGATGTAGTAATAAAAGTAGATGCGAGCGTTATTGGTGGTGAAGTGGAGAGTGTAGTGGTGAAGGAGTTGGAAGCGGATTATCCTAATGGCTAATAAGAAATTTGAATCTCAGCCCTCGATTTAATTGCATCAACTTTGAATCTCAGCCTTCAGATTATTAAAGGGTATTTTGGGCAGTAAAATATGACATTTTTTAAAACTAGCACGTGCCTTGATAGTCAAGGCAGGTTGACTACTAGTCTTAGGGCTAAATGAAACACGATTAATAATTGAAGGTAAAACTTAATAAGGCATTTATAATAGGGAAAATGCAAATAACCCATTAAAAATTCACAATTAACTCCAGATCTTGGATTAGCTTTTACAAGACCTGTTTAGGCAGAGAAGTTGGTGAGTGATTTGAGAAAGTCACATCAAATTTTATTTAAAGAAGAGTCTATGATGAAAGAGGAAGATAATAAGCAATCGTTGATCGGCGAAATTGATGCTTCGAGAGGAGACAGGAGAGATTTAAGGAACATTGGGTATGGGAAGAAAAGTCAACCTATAAATGATTAGTCAGTGAGACAATCACAATACACGTCAGCAAACTACGAAGGCATGCTACTAAGATAAGACAAGTAGCATTTTCCTTCAAGAAAAAAAAAAGAATTACAAGGAAAAAAAAACCAAAAAATGAATTATTTTTCTGACATTTGGGTATAACTACTGGATGGAACTTTGGAACAATGTTTTGTTTAAATGAATATGCTTTAAACAAAGGAAGAACTAAGGAAAAAAACAAAATAATAATAGACAAAACGAGCTTCGATGGGTAAGGAGAAACGCATGAATAACCCAAAAAAAAAAACATCAAATGCCCTCAATAAACACTCAATTTCCAATTGATGGTCTAACGAGTAGGTTCTAGAAAAATTCATTACTAAGAGAAAAATCCCATCTCAGAGAATAAAAATATATAAGGGATAATGAAGAGTAAATGATGTTTATATGCATATATAAATACACACACACAAGTACAGGGATGGAACTCTGTCAGAGGCGTTTAATGATTCTGAGATTTAATAGAAAATATGTTTTCCTTAAAAAAAGTTTGTATGCATAAGATTACATATATACCTTAGCAATAAAAAGGTTCAATAGTACAAAAAAATGGATTCATGGCTATATATGCTTTCAAGTAAACAAAATTCCATGGTAGATCAACATACTAGGTCCCGTCAGAGATGAATATATGCATTCCACAGTTAAGCCACCAATTGAATCTAAGCCTGAAAGTAGGTTTGAACAAAAAACAACGGAACCAAAGTGATAGTTGGTTTCGGCTTATAAAATTTCAAAACTAATCAAATCGTTTTGGTTTGAAGATATTGTTACATAAATTTGCACACACACCTGCCCCCCCCCCCCCCCCCCCCCAAAAAAAAAAAAAATTTAACTGACCATATAATATTAAAATAGTATATCAAAAGGTTAGGTCGATTCGATTTTGGGTTGATTGTGTTTAGTTGCCCAAAGCAAACCAAACATAATCGAATTGCAGTGTTCTAAAAAGCGCTAAGCGGGTGGCGAATAGGTGCTGAGCACCCAGGGGCCTAGGCGGTTTTAGGTTTTGTATTATAACTTTAATAATTTACAAAAGTTAAACATAATACCTTATCAATTACATCCAATTTAATACCAAGATACATATGCAAATTTTAAAAACATGAAAAATTAACAATCATGAACAATATTTATTAAAACTCAAATGACTGAAGTTGGTCATGGTGGGTACTTTATACAAAGTTGAATTTGTGGACAAATATTCAAACCTACTCTTTATTTTTCTTCAAATTGCATGAATGACCTCAGTCATGTTTGATAAAATCTACATTACTAAAATTGGTACCGGCAGATCCTTTGAGAATTCCATAGTCATTAATCTGGGTCTTTAATGCCTAGCGCCTAGGCCGTTTTTTAGAACACCGTCGAATTGTAACCAAACCTAAGAATGTGTTTGATTGCATGACATTCAATTTTTACGAAATCCATAGAGGGACTTCATGATGGTGGATCAACTATGTTTAAGATAAATTTGATCAAAATTTGATGGACCACTTATCCATATTGAATTCGTAAAAGGATGGAAATCTATTTTCTGATTATTTTCCATGCATTTAAGCATATTCTGGTTTGGTGTTCTCCATGTACTTTTTAATATGCTTCTTAAGTATATATACTTATTTTCAGCTCCATTCCAAACATTTGATTTTTTGGATGTTCAAGTTTTTGTTGGTCTTCTACATGTACATAAAGATTTATAATACATGGATATGAAGTTGTCATGTTTAAGATAAATAGTTAAACAAGCAAACACAACAAGTATAGTAGTATACCATACCCATAGCCGGTTTTTATGAAGATGGTAAAGACAATAAAAGTTTTACACCGAGTAAGCCAAACAATAATGTGAATATGCAACAGGTAAAACTCTTCACATATATAAAAAATTTCACACTTTTTTTCCCTTTGATTCAATCTGATCGCGTGTATTTGCAGCTGTCGATCTCATGCTTAATGTCTTTTTTCATACCGAGTTAAACCTTCTTCTCGAAGGATATGCGATCCATAATGTAGCTTTCCATAACAAACAATATTGTTGAAATTTTTGGATTGCAGTAACAATTTCACTAAAATTGTTGCAACAGGAAAGGGGGGTAAACAAACAAGCCATATCTTTTACTGCGCAAATAAGCCTGATTTCTTTACTTATTTGTTTCATTCTTTGCATCAATACTTATCAAATAGTGTATTCTTTAGGGCATAAATTGTTATTTTTTAAACTTGAGTAGTGGTTGTGTATTTCTTTACTTATTTGTTTTATTCTTTGCATCAATACTTATCAAATAGTGTATTCTTTAGGGCATAAATTGTTATTTTTAGGGCATAAATTGTTATTTTTTATACTTATCAAATAGTGTTGTGTTGTGTGATTTTCATTAGGGGGAGACATAATTCTAAGAACAACACCTCCCTTACCACCTTATCCACCTAATGAAACATTCTTATCCAGTATATACTCACAAATTTATATACTGGATAATATTGCGTGTGCAAGTTTGTTGTATAACCATACACCATGACCAAACTTCATAGGCGCTGTGTTTTTTTTTTTAAGTGACTAGAAGCTAAGTTTTAATTGGAGCTTGAAATTCTGAACAAGCTTCTGAATGAATTGTTTATTTTGCTTCTAAACGGGCTGCTAATTAGAAGTTTTTTTTTTTTTTAGCTGACTTGAAGTTTCTTTTTTTTTTTGCACCACCACAACTCCCACCACCCACCACAAACCACCAACATTAACCTCCTTTATCTATTTTTCTTTCTTCCAAATACCATTGAGATCTTTTTCCACCACTACCAAAAATCACTCTATATCCCTCTGTATTCCACATATAATCTTCAATAGAGAAGAAGAGAAAGTGAAAGAGGATAAGAAGAAGATGAGGAGGAGTGGAAGCCAAGGAAGGTGGTGGTGACGGTGGACGTATTGCTCGCATGATAAAGTGGAGGTGGAGAAAATAGAGGATGGTTGATAGAGGAGAGGGGTAACAACAATAATTATGAATTTGTTGTGAGATTATTAAAATAATTTTCATTAAGTACTCAGTGCTAAGTGATCAACACTCATCATGGTGCTAACTCCAATTAGAACAAAAAACAAACACGCACTTAGTATCTCACCAAGCAGCAAACTTTGATGCAGAGTTGACAAGTAAGCAACAATTTTATCACATCAATGGACGAGAAGATCTTAAGTTTATTTTTTATTTAGTTTTAAAACTTGGAAGTTTTGCTAAAGTTTGGGTTATTTTTCCCATTGCTCTGATTTTTCGTTAAGGTTGAATAATTGTGTCTTCATTGATTTTCAGGGTTATCTTATTTGTCACATTTTTTTATTACCTTTTTCAGCTTTGTGGATTAATCTATGAACATTTCGTTTTTTATGTTGTTTTTGCATATTAACTATCCAACTAAGGCTAGTTAACAACTAACTGGGTGTTCTTCAGGATATACTCATTTTATTGTGTTTTTTATGCAGTTTTTATTCCCAGATTTTCTTAATATGTTTGTTTAATCAAATTTTAATTTTTTTTATTCGATGTTCTACGAAGGGTTTATTATTTTTCTGACCTTATGATCTTGATATTATCTGTCTTTTTAGGAAAGACTTGCAAGCTTATATTTGAAGTTCTACAAAAATTGGGGATTTGATATTACAGAGCATCAGATTTGCTTTGTAAGACGAGAGTATAATTCTTATTTATTTGAGGAAAAAAAATGCTAGAAAATCAAGTTTTTGCAACCAGGGTGACGTGACATGATCTTGAAAGAATGATAAAATTTCCAAAGTGTTTATATGTATCTCGAGGTTGTAAAAAACCTATTTTGATAATGTCACATCATCCTGATTGCATAACCTGATTTCCTAGCCTCACTCAGAATTATTAGGGTATTGGTGTAAATTTATAAATTATTTGAAAAGTAAGTTTAGAATGGAGTTGATGATGCAAATTTTTTTTATGTTTTTTTTTTGTTTTAATCATTGATGGGCTAGAGGGTGCTTGAATGCTTCCCTGATCTATAAATTTGCCTTTATGGTATTGATATACTTCTAGCGTACTACAAAATCAACCATTGGTGACTGATGAAAATGTTGTAGGTAAAGTGTCTGAAGAATAATCTGGGCTAAAACAGATAAGAGCTAGGTTTGACGAATGCTACTAATGCCTCTTCTTATTCTTTTGTCAAATTTTTGTTAGAGTTTTAGTTACTAACAATACAATACATTACTACAATTTATTTTAATTAAAAGAGTTTCATATTGGGTTTGTAAAACTTACGAAGTCATAGGTTATCAATAAATGATGGTTATTGTTTATGTTCCCAATCCTTTAGGGTGAGTTTTAAGATTTTTCGATCCAAGGTACCAATAATCCTAATACATTCACAATCATGATCCAAAGTATCCGCTTGTAATTGATTAACTAAAGAGATTATATTCTTTACATTTACAACCTATTTTTTTGTATCGTAGAGTTTCCGGTTTTCTATGGTGCTTGATTGATTCTTTTGCCTAATTTTTTTTGCAAGAAACTATACTATTGATTTTTAGTTTTTCTGTTTCTTTTTTCATATGAATATATAGACAATTGCAAACAGGAATATATTGATCATTGTTTCAAGGTACATTTATGGTGTAAATCTCGGATTTTTTTTTTAAATAATTTATTTTGGCACTAGCATACTGCTATTAATTAGTGGGATTGAATAGAGGAGCATGGATTACAACCGAGGACAAAATTCTCACTGATTAAATCAAAATCCATGGGGAATGGAGATAGAGAAACCTTCCCAACAAGTCAGATAACTCACCAACAATCTGCATTTACAAACTGGTTTTTATTATTGTCTATATATTCCTTATGCATCATTTTTGTTCTTCTATCTTTTCTTACTCTAATCTGTGTATTTCGAATTTAAATAGCCTCTAATGTTATCTGTTTTTATGGTGAACCATATACATGATTAGGTTAAGTGACAAATTTTACTTGAATGGACTCCAAATACTAAAATTTTATCAAACATATCCTTTGAACCATTTTGAGATCTAGGTTTGAATTGGTGATGGGTAGGATTGAGGGATTTTGGAAATTTCAAGTTCATCCTGATTACATTCCTTGAAAGTTGAAAATGCCTTTTACATGCAAAAGTTGATCAAGAGCATAACAACATCAGATTCAGTTAATCTGAAAATTAATTTTGATTCTTCATGAATGATATTCTGCTTTGTGGGCCTTCTAGAGAACAATAAAAACATTGACATTAACTTTTCTCTATTTGATAATACGTAACCTAATATAAACTGATGGATCATACCTAGAGCTGAATCACTCATAACAGGCTGAATTGTTGAATAGTAAAGAACTTAGTTTTTTTTTATTTTAATAGGGTTGTTGATCCGTTTTATTTATTTATTAATTCATGCCCGAATGCTACATGACTAACCCTATAGGATTAACCAAACCAAGACCGAATGTTACAATATGTTGCCACTTAATATCTTCGTTGTCTTCATCTCGCATAGAGACTTGCTTTTGCTCCAGTTCATTGCATTCACCTTGCATGAAGACTTGCTTCGCTTTACTTCATTGCATCATGAAAACTTGCTTTCTCTCCGGTTCATTGCCTCCACCTTATATGAAGATTTGTTTTCACTTCACTCCGGTCTAGTCTATCTAAGCAGCTGCATTCAATATCCGAAGGCTTTTAATAATCTGGTGAAAACTCATAAAATTCGAACCGTTGAATGTCAAACTCGCGACCTCTCACAAAAAGAGTGAATGACCGATCAATTGAACTACAATTGATGGACTTAATTCATGAATGGTAGGTTGGGGTTTAGTCACCTTTTGTTTATGTACTTTAATCTTGATTTTAAAGTCTGTGAGTGGTAGGTTGGGGTTTTAGTCACCTTTTGTTTATATACTTTGATCTTGATCTTAAAGTTGTGGTTAAGGACTCAAGTTGCAAACCGCTAATGTTTCAGGCTCTATTGAAGATGTCAAATTTGAAGTGGTTGCTTGGTTACATCTTTTAATGGTGGGTTTCCTACCTTCTTTTGCAGGAATATATACTGAATTCATCCAAAAGCTTTTATGTGCCATGATATTATTAATCACCGCCACTACCTATTAATCTAATTCCAACTTCGATTATCTCCTTTTGTGTTTATTTAGGCTTTGTAATGAAATGCAACAATGCCCCCAAGTGGCGTTAATGGAAGCTAGCACAATCGTTGAGTTGGCCTGGACAATCTAAGGGGGATTTTGATTGACATGCAGGTCATGTGATACTAGACCCCAAGGCACGAAGAACACTTTTTACCTTTTATCGCTCACTTATTTGACAACAAAAAACGGTTCGATATTTTCTGAGACGGGATGTTCTTCGTTTGGATTTGGAGCCATGCAAGAATTAAGAGTACTTTAGGAATAGCTTATATAAGAAAGGAAAAATTGTAAGGCTGGAAGAGATGGAATAAAGTATCTATCATTTTAAGTGTGTGGATTCTGTAACATTTGGAACAGCTGTAGACTATGCTCAGAATAAGTGTAACTCGTAATGTTACTTTATGGGTGAATTTAATGTTATTTTGTTATGGAACTCCGGAGAAAGGATATGAGTGGTTTTTTTATTTGAAAGTCTTGGAATATAAACTTCTGCACGCCATTATGGTAAGAGGACTATGGATCAGCCTCCATTCTCTCGAAGTTTTCTTCTTCGGAGCACCCAGCTTCATCCAATTAGCTACTTCTATGAGCAAAATTAATATTCTCCAACATATCAGGTTTGATTTGGCGGACATTAAGGTAATATGTATCTTTTGATTTGGTTTTCAATCACATAAAATCAAGAACTTATCTTAACTATCTTCCTCTTGATTTCCTTTGATTTCGTTTCTTTTATTTTTATCATTTGTTCTCATAAACACCATTATATTCTAGTATCTCATCACATAGCAATTATCTTTTTTCTCTACTCTCTTCTCTTCTCATTTCCTCATGGCGTCTAACAAGATTTCTATTCTATCTTCCTTTGAGATGAACTCTCTCAAACAGTCAATCCCATCTGGCGCCCTTGTACCCAACACATCTAAGGAATTCACTTTCACAGAGGAAGGGACATCCTAAGCTTGGCAGCTTACTGTGCTGGGGAAATTCCTTTCACCTACCAAAGTGAAGAGTGAGGACATCCATGAGGCTCTCATCAAGCAATAAGATCCATCTGAAGAAGTCAGTACTACTTGGTTTAACACGGGTGTTTTCCTTTTCAGATTTGACAAAAAAGAGGATATGGATAGAGTTCTCAACAATGGCCCCCAGGAGATTAACAACTTCATTATGTCAACTTACACTTGGAAGCCAGAAACACCTTTGATAGAATGCCCATATCATTTGGTACCGGTGTGGATTCAATTAGTTGGAGTTCCCCTTGAGAGATTTACGATGAAAGATATCCAAGGTTTGGCTAGCACTATTGGGGAAGTTCTGGATTTGGATCTCACCAAAAGATTCAACAACAAAAATGTTTTCAGAAGAGCTAGAATTTTATTTGACACTAGAATGGAGATGACATCAGTGATTAAGAATTCTTTTCAGAAGGGTAAACACATTGAGGTCCTGGTTCGATACGAAGGCTTCCCCATGATATGTTTCTACTGCGAGAGCCTAAAACATTGAGTTAACCATTGGGGGAAATCGAGGAAAGTAGTTCAACAGCATAGGGATTAGAATCCCCAGGCCAGACTCCCGTCGCAGCTTATTATGCACCCAAAAACACGTACAAGCAAATTGACAAGAACTGCGGAGATTGAGACTAGGTTCTCTGCTCCCACCCTACGCTACACACCCCTTCCTCACAATCTGGAAGAGGAATAGATGAAAGTTTCTATAGTTACAAACTAGAATATGGAGAGTGTAACATCAGCCATGATTCCATCCACCTTTGTTTCAATGATTGGCGATTTCTCAGCCAGAATAAAACCATCCAGTATTCATGCTTGTCACGACCTCAAGCACAATTAGGACTAAAATTTGATGCAGGAAAAAATGGCGCCAATTTCAAATTTGAAGTTTGAAGACAAGGACAATTAAGTAATTTGCTCATAGTTAGTTACAAATTAATGGCCCATGGCCAAACACGTGTAAGCATTCTATTAGCTAGTTTGAAATTTTGTTTGTAGAATAGTATATAAAGATGAGAAGTCTGTAATAAGAAAAAACATATAAGAGTTTGATTTAGGCTTTTCTGTGTGAGATCACCAGAATAGAGGTTCTTCCATTTCCAATTGTTCAATTCCATCTATTGTTTTCCATTTCTTTTGTGCTTATTTCATAATCACTGTCACGCTTGTGACATTTGGTATCAGAACAGGTGTTGATTCTCATAATTGGGAGTGATCGATTGAATTTGGCCATCATGGCATCAATCCATTTGATGGGAAAAATAGATATGTGGTTTCTTGACTACCAAATAGGCAAATAAATGCTTCAATGGAGTCTTTTTATTCACGATTTATGCGAACGGTTTGAGGATTCAACTCTCGACAATTACGTGGACTCATTTAACAAAATACATCAGGAAGGAACAGTAATGGAATACTACGACCAATTCGAGGAATTGAAATCCATTATGCTGTCACATAACAAGCATTTGGATGAGCATTACTTTGTGTTGAGCTTCCTAAGTGGACTACGCCCAGAGGTCAAGTCCCTTGTACAACTTTTCAAGCCTACTACCCTCACTCAAGCTCTATCATTCACCAGGATGCATAAGGCCTCCACTCACAAGCCTTACAACACCAAGTACCACAGTCCTAACACAATGGCCAACAAACACACCAATTACTCAACAAATTACTCACCTACTTCATACATCACCAGCAGAAACAGCCAACCTGGAAACACTCACCTAACACCACCAATCACCTACAACTCCAATCAACCTAATAAACAACGTTATTCCACCACCACCTATACCAACCCAAGGCCTACTAATGCCATACCTCCTATTAGGAGATTGACCCCATCGCAAATGAGATTGGGGAGGGAAAAGGGGTTGTGCTATAACTGCGAAGAGCAGTATAGGGCATGCCACCTATGTAAGCAGCAACACCTTTACTTGTTCATATCAGAAAATGAATCAGTAGAAGAAGAAGCAGAAGAACCTACAATAGTCACAGAAAGTTTGCTCCAAGAGATTCCAACTGATATGGAAGTATCTCTGCATTCAATCCATGGCAGCATGTCTACTAACACATTGGCGATTAAGGGCCTAATCAAAAGGAGGTCTATCTCCATATTAATGGACACATGCAGCACACATTCTTTCATAGATCCAAGAGTGGTCAAGGACACTAAATGGCCAACAATACTCACTCCTCAGATGTTGGTTAAGGTTGCAAATAGTGATCAACTTGTTAGTAATGTTGTTTGTTAGCCTTTGAAATGGACTATGCAGGGAATACAATTCAAAGGGACTGTCAGGATACTTCTTCTAGGAGGATATGATATGGTGCTAGGCGGAGATTGGTTGAAACCCTTTGGGGATATTACCTTGAACCTGCAAAAGCTACAACTCACCTTGAAGATTCATGGGAAGTCAGTCACATTGCAAGGAGTATCTTATACAGGTGATCTAAATTTAATGAAGGGTAAGGACACTTCAAAATTCATTAAGAAGCATGCAAATTGTTTTTTGTATCACCTGTTTTCTATGTCTTCTCCTTGTCAATAGGCATAGCCACCACCTGAGATACAGGATTTGATTCATGAGTTCAGGGACATCTTTCAGGAACCCACCACCTTACCTCCCCATAGAAACTTCAACCATCACATACCCCTAAAACCTGGTCATCCAACTCCTTCACAAAACCCTTACAAAGTCCCTTATATGAAAAATTTTGTGATTGAAAACTTGGTCTAGGAGATGTTAAAAGTAGGCCTTATATAACATTTCCAAAGTCCTTTTGCTGCCCCAATTCTCCTAGTTCAATAAAAAGGTGGATCATGGAGATTTTGCGTAGATTATAAGAAACTCAATAAGATGACCATCAAAGACAAGTTTCCCATGCCCTTGATTGACGAGTTACTAAATGAGTTGCATGGAGCCACAGTTTTTTCCAAATTAGACTTAAGGTCAGGTTAACATCAAATACTTGTCCACCCTCCGGATATCCATAAAACCGCTTTTAAAACACACCATGGCCACTTTGAGTTTAGAGTGATGCCATTTGGTCTCATCAATGGGCCGGCATCCTTCCAAGCCTTGATGAACCAAGTCTTCAATCCCTTTTTAAGAAAATTTGTCCTTGTATTTTTTTATGACATCTTGGTGTATAGCCCATCTTTCACTCCTCACTTGGGACACTTGCTCACTGTTTTTTCTATTCTAAGACAACACCATTTAAATGTCAAGTCTTCCAAATGCTCTTTTGCTCAACCAAGACTTGAATATCTTGGGCAGATTGTTAGTGGGCAGGGTGTAAAGGCTGACCCAAGCAAATTAGAGGTCATGACCAAGTGGCCAATACCCACTAATATCAAACAATTACGGGGTTTCCTTGGTCTCACTGGTTACTATAGAAAGTTCATCCAAAATTACGCCCAAATTGTTCTTCCTTTGACAACCATCTTGAAAAAAAATTCTTTTCATTGGTCCCCATTAGCTACAATAGCTTTTACTCAATTAAAAGAGGTTATGTGTAGGGCCCTTGTCTTAGCTCTTCCTGATTTTACTTCTCCTTTCAATATTGAGACCGATGCTTGTAGTAGAGGTGTAGGGGCAGTTCTATCTCAAATGGGTAAACCAATTGCTTTTTTTTTAGTAAGAATCTTAGTCCAAAGAATCTTACTTTATCCACATATGAAAAAAAAATGTTTGTTATTGTAATGGTTGTCCACAGGTGGAGATCTTACTTATTGGGGTCAAAGTTTCATATCTACACAGATCACCAGAGTATTAGATACTTCCTAGCATAGAAGGTTACTACTATGACACAACAAAAATGGTTTTCCAAGCTACTTGGCTTCGATTACGAAATTCATTACAGAAAGGGCACTGATAACACTGTTGCAGACTCCTTGTCAAGGTGTATGGAACCTGAAATTCAATGCTCAGCCCTCTCCATTGTCAGACCACAATGGGTACTAGATATCATAAACTCTTATGAGCATAACACACTGGCACAACAGCTCATTCCACAATTGCTTGTTCAACCTGACTCGCAGCCTCCTTTCTCCTTGCAAAATGGACTGCTGAAGCACAAACATTAAATATATATTGGAGCAACTGGTTCTCTTAGACAAAAATTATTGCAAGAGCTTCATAACTCTGCTCTTGGAGGTCATTCAGGGATCACCACTACACTCAAGAGACTGCAAATGTATTTTTTTTGCCAAAATTGAAAGCAGCAGTCCTCACCTTCATCACTGAATTTACCATTTGTCAAAAAAAATAAAAATGATCAGTCAACCTACGGAGGCCTCTTTCAACCTCTACCTATACCGGATTAAGCATGACAACATATCTCGATAGATTTCATAGAGGGACTTCCTACTTCACATGGCAAGACAGTAATCCTAGTAATTGTGAACCGTCTCACCAAATATAATCACTTCTTCTCACTGACTCACCCATTCACTTCAGCTATTGTAGCAGAGTTGTTCCTCCAGCACATCTATAAACTACATGGTCTGCCAGTTTCTATAGTTAGTGATCGAGACAAGGCTTTTGTTTGCTCTTTTTGGCAAGATTTATGCAAAGGCTTGGGCACCACTATAAAATTGAGATTCGCTTACCATCCCCAAACTTATGGGCAAACGGAGCATACAAATGCTTGTTTGGAAACATACCTACGATGTATGACAAGCAAGACACCCTCTCAGTAGACCAAGTGGTTGTATCTGGCAGAGTATTGGTTCAATACATCATACCACTCCAATTTACAAACATCTCCTTTTCAGGCACTGTATGGGTACACCCCACCTTTGATGGCTCTACCTCCCTTAATCCATACAACCATTTTTTATGTCCAGAACTACCTCACTGAGAGGGACCACATGCTCTCTATTATCAAGGAGAAGCTCCATCGAGCTCAAGAGCGCATGAAGACTTATGCGGACATGAACATAGCTAAGCGTGAGTTCACTATAGGAGACTGGGTATACCTTCATCTCTAGCCTTATCGCCAAACATCTGAGCATCCGCCGCAACCTGAAGTTATCATCTCGCTTCTATGGTCCATTTTAGGTCATTGAACGCATAGGTGCAGTGGCTTACAAACTGGAATTGCCCCCTTGTTCAAAGATCCATCCGGTGTTTCATGTGTCCCAATTAAATAAAAAGTTGGGTTCTCAAGTCATTCCCACACCATTACTTCCATTGGTTGACAACTTGGGCAACCTTCGAACAAAAACCACAGCCATTTTAGCCCGCAGATTGGTCCCTCGACACAATAAAGCTGTGACACAGGTGTTGGTGGTCAATGGTCGAATGCCTCACAAAAAGACTCTACATGGGAAGATTGGAAACACATACAAGCTATGTTTCCATCATTCAATCCTTGAGGAAAAGGATTTGTCTTAAGGGGTGGGCATTGTTATGACCTCAAGCACAATTAAGACTGAAATTTGATGCAGGAAAAAAGGGCGCCAATTTCAAATTTGAAGTTTGAAGACAGGGACAATTAAGTAATTTGCTCATAGTTAGTTACAAATGAATGGCCCATGGCCAAACATGTGTAAGCATCCTATTAGCTAGTTTGAAATTTTGTTGGTAGAATAGTGTATAAAGAGGAGAAGTCTATAATAAGAAACAACAGAGAGAGTTTGATTTAGGTTTTTCTGTGTGAGATCACCAGAAGAGAGGTTCTTCCATTTCCAATTGTTCAATTTCATCTATTGTTTTCCATCTCTTTTGTGCTTATTTCATAATCTCAATCACGCTTGTGACAATGCTCAAAAAGGAGAAAGGTAAGGCCCCAAATTTCCATCTCTGTTTCATTCTAATTCATCACCAATTGCCACCCAATTTCCAATTTTGCTTAACATCGATACGCCCCTAATCAACCCATCCCCAGTCTCTCCCATTGGAAGCAATACATATATGGAAAAAAGATCAGAAATTTCCTTGCCCTACACAAAAGGGTCTCATCTTCTTTTACCCAATTTGAAAACAAATCAATTAATGGAGAAAAACAAGAGAAGTTTCTAAATTAGTTTCTTACTTCTTCAATCTCTGGCACCCAAAGGGAAAGAAATAATTCTTATTCATCTCCTCCAACGCCTGTGGGCGTGAATCAAGCTCCTAATTCAGCAACTCTATCACCTCGGATCAAACGTGAAAAAGGAGTTAAATGCATCAACTTGAATCCTTCCTTAGACGTGTCTTGGAAATTTGAACTTGGCAAGGTTATCACCCCCATTCCCATTCTACAGTCGAACACTCATAAACCTAATAGCTATAGAGAAGAGGTTGAAGAAAGGGTAGGGTTTAGATCGAGTTCTAATCTGTTTAGGGAGTTACCAAACCACCCCTCATCCTTGGACCCAAGCCCAATTGATTTCGCCATTGATTTAATGAACATAACCCCCCGACCCCAATGGACATCAACCAAAAAAATAACTACTGGCCGAGAACCTTGGTAAGAACATTATGGATAGCCCACCAGCAAATAAAGATAGTGGTACATTAATCTCTAGAAAGAGAAATCTAGATATGACATTTGACTTTTCGTATCTTCACTGAAAACCAAAAAGAAAAGGATCAAGAGTATTTTATGACATTTCCAGAGGAAAAGAAGCAGATAAAATCAACATTTCAAATCCAAGCCAAGGAAAATAATTTGTTTTGAAAAGGCCTAAATTGGTGACCGATAGCAGTGAATTTAGGCAGGAAAAAAACATGGAGCTTCTGATAACACATTTTTTACTTGGCCACCGGTTGCTTATAAGATTGGTGCTTTTAATAATGGGATCCGTGGTACATCTAGTTAAAGAAATCCAAATGGTACTTTCCGGATGAATAGGAAAAACATATCAAATTTAAACTCTGGTAGGCAGGCAAGAAATAAGGAAATTCAGCTAATGATAGCAAGTGGAATAAGCAATCAGAAGGAGGAGCCAGGCATCAAATCTCACCCCACACTCTCGACTCTGCAAGTGAATTTCGAGGAGCCGTCGTTGGGAAATAAGAGCGCTAATGATTTTCTCTCCTTTTTAACCACACCTAAGGTACATCCTTACTTTCCAAATTTTGTTTCATTTACTATTCTTGTTCCCATTTATGCTCTTTCAATCATATCTATGTTCCCACTATTTCACTTTTTCTCCACCCAATTGGTATTGTTACTTAATCACATTTTTTCTCCATTACACTTTTTTGTTGAGGTTCTAGTAGTGGCTTCTCCTGAAAAGCCGCCACAAGGGAAATGATTGTTCCTGGAATTGTAGGGGATTGGGCTCCTCCTCTACAATTCATTCTATAAGGACCCTCATTAAGGAGTAAAATCTTGATGTGATATTTTTAATAGAAACCAAGGCATCAGAACATTGTGTTAACTTTGTAAAAATAGTGTTAATTTTGCATAGTCATGTAGTTGAGTTAGTTGGTAACTCTGGGGACTTGGCCTTGCTTTGGAGAAAGATGTTAATATTAGCATTATTGCTTCATCTCAAGATTTCATCCATGCTCTCTTATAGACTATCATGTCCCTATACCCTGGTCTGTGTCTTTTGTGTACTGCAATCTTAACCCTAGGCTGTGGAATGACTTTTGGGAATCTCAACAATGTTTGGACTCATATATCTTGTCCCCTGGCTAATTTTAGGGGATTTAACACTATGTTTTATTCTAATGAGAATCTAGGAGGCAAGAACATTAACAAGAAACAATCCTCTAGACTTCAAAATTTCATTGACACATTTGGCCTCATTGACCTTCTTTCCAAGGGTGTCAAATTTACTTGGACCAATAAGAAAGTAGGAAAAGACCATGTTAGGGAAAGAATTGATAGGGCCTTGTCTTGCATCGATTGGAATCAGTTGTTTCCAACTGCAAATCAATGTTATGTTTTTGCTCATTGTTCTTACCATAGAGCCATCATTCTAGATTTTTACAAGAAGTAACGCAAGGGTAACAAGCCATTCAGATTTCTTGAGATGTGGCCTAGAAACCCAACGTGTCAAAGCCTAGTTGAAGACACGTGGATAAATACTTTTGAATCATCTCCTCAACCTGCTCACCCTCAACTTAATCCCTTTTTTGGGCTCCTAAACAAACTCCATAAGCTCAGACATAATCTTTCTTTATGGAATAAGGAACATTTTGGTAATATTTTTCATCTCATGAAGGGTGTAAAAATTCAGACTGACCATGTAGCACCCCGTAATTTTTGTACGTACTGAATATTTTTATATTTTTGTGTGATTGTCTTCATTAAGTTATGGGCATAAGTAAGAGCTATTTGTTTGTCTATGTGATGTGTAGTTTGTTTATTTAAAAATTAATTTCCTATCTACCTTTCCTCTATCGAATCTCGGGACGAGATTCTTTTGAGTTGTATATATTGTAATACCCGCCTAATTAAATAAATATAAAAATTTCTTTTGTAAACCCTAATGTTGATGGGTTGTTACCCAATTGTATTTGGGCTTGGTTGTGGGCCTTAATTAAACTAATAAGTAGGGTTTTTTATTTTGTGAAAAAGGGTGGGTGCACTCGAAAGTTTGGTGGGGGCGAATAGCCACCCACCATATAAAAGAAACAAAACCCTTTTTCCTTCTTCCTTTTCTTTTCTCCTTCTTTTCTCCTTTCTTTTCCCTTTTCCCTTCTTCACGATCTTTCTCGATGGCGGCAGACAGTGTTGTGGATGGCGAGTTCAGACGGGGTGGTCAGGAGATGAGATGGCGGAGAAAAGTCAACAAGAGGGAGGTTGTGTGTGCTGGATCTGATAAAGAGGTGGAAGAGAAAGAGGGGACGAGACGGTAAGATGGACTAGATTGGGGAAGGTTGGTGATAGAGATGTATGATGGGTTAAAGGAGATAGTCTGTGGTGATCATGATGTCCCTGTGGTTGGCTGGACTACGATGATGAGTTCTGTTGTGAGGACGAGGGGTGAGGGTGTGGTATTTGTTGCAACGGGTATGGTGGAATGAGGAGAGATGAGAAATGGGTGTGGGTTGGTTTAGTCTGATATAGTGGTGAGAGATTGATAAATGGGGTTCTATAGGGAACTTCAGCTTTGATCCAAAGCAATACATGGATGTCTCTTTGAAGTTTGATTTTTCTAAGGTCAAAGAAGCTTTTAATGAGTTGAATAAATCCAACAATGGGTCAGTTACGGTTCATGATCTCGATGGGGTTTCAGATACGACTTTGTGATGGCGACGAACTCTGTGATTTCATTTTTTTGTTTTCTTTGCTTTAGATCTTGCTCTGTGTGTGATCATAAATTCTTTTCTGAGTTGGAGAGAGAGGTTGAGGAGAAAGTTGGATGTTTCAGTTCAAGAGTAAGACGCCTTCTACACTTGCACATATCCACTGGGCTGCGGAGATATATGTTGTGCCTGCAAAGTTGTTTCACATCTGATCAGCATTTCATGATTCAACAAGGTCGGATGTTGATTGAATATGTTACGATGAACGCAATTGCCATACGGAAAATCCTTAAAAAATATGATAAAGTGCATTGCTCTGTGAATGGAAGAAACTTCATATTTAAAATGCGGGCGGAGCACATAGAGCTTCTGCAATCCCCTTGGCTCATAGAATTGGGCGCATTCTACATAAATACCAATCTATCTAATGGTGGAGAGTCTGGCGAGTATTCTCATAAGTTCTCATGTGATCCTAGTGCTTCTCAACCCGTAATGACCTTGGAAATTGCAGATTATGTGAAGCTAGAGTATAATTTGACTTGTGCTATTTGCTTGGAGACTGTTTTTAATCCATATGCATTGAGCTGTGGCCATCTTTTCTGCAAAGCTTGTGCTTGTGGTGCTGCTTCTGTGTTGTTGTTCGAAGGCCTTAAAACTGCACCTATGGAATCAAAATGCCATGTTTGTAGAGAGGTTGGAGTATATACAAATGCAGTGCGCATGGCGGAACTAGATTTGCTTCTCAAAAAACAGGTGCAAGGAGTACTAGAAAGCGAGGTTACGTATAGAACGTGCCCAGATGCTCAAAGAATCCAAAGAATATTGGGACACTCAGACTAAGTATGTTGTTGGGATTTGACAATTTCTCCTCTTGTCAAGTACTAAAGTTGGAAAGATAGAAGAATGAAAATGTGAAAAATATCAGTGTCTTGATGAGGCCAAATTGAATCAAGATGGAAGAGATGTGTTATATCTAGATGTTGTATATACATTGTTGACTTTGATGGAGACTTACTTCATCGACAAATTTCTTGAGAGAAAGACATGGTCAGATGGTCCTTAGGTTCCTTCCTCGTGTAGGGGGGAGTATTGGCTTTCTTTTGGGAGTTCAATGAAGAACTCTTCAGATAATAAGCATCTATCTGGACAGGAAGATATCCCTTAATTCTTTCATGATCTGTTTTAGAGCCCATATTTCCACAGTCATTTGATAAGGACAGAGCATGGGGGAAAACTTAGCCTGTGTGATGTTTCGGTGCATGAGGTTGAGAAGAAGTGGCATCGTGTGGACGTGGATTTGTTGCGCAAATCATTAGTGATTTCATCTAGTGAGTTTTCTTCATTCCTTCTCTTTTACTGTGAGTTTTCTTATTCCCTGTATCTTGTAATCCTTGTTTCTTGACTGAATTAGGTATTTTTAGGATTTGATGATGGTGTTTTTATTTTCATGGATGTGAGTTCTCTTTTACCCCTTTCAGTTTATTTCATGTAATGGTTTTGATAGATGTGTATTGTGTGGTTAATCTACTTTGATTGAACCTCCATTTTCTTTCTTCCTGATTTTGTCCTTAATTTGGTAGATTAAATTGATGGGGTTTGATTACCTTGATTAATTGGTTTGAATTAATGAATGGATACCCATTGTAGTTCACATTGATTTTAGGCAATTGTCAAGGCATTCGAGGTTTTTCAGGTCATCATCATCATTAGAAAAAAAAAAACATGTGATTGAGTAGGGTTTGTGTAAGACTAAGGAACCCCTGAATGTTATCATGAAGAAATTTTGGACAAATTGTATCTCATAGGTTAGATCAGATGTTACCACATTTAGGTAGTAGGTGTATGTGCATTTTTGAATTTGTCAAATCCCATCGGGTGGAAATTGAAATTCATCATATGTGTACATCCGGTTTATTAAAGTTGGTTGTCAAACTGTTGTGACACTATTAGAAATATTTTCTCGTTGATTGTCAAAGGTTATAAATACAATGCTAATTTGTTTGATGAAATTTCTTAATGAAATAGAAGATAGATTTGGGGAAGTTTTACAAGAATGAAATGAGTCAATTTTGCTTAGTTCCTAATGTATCTCATTGTCATATGCTCTTTTGATCATGACCTGGAAAATATTATCTTTGGAGTATTTCTTTGGACTTATTTACATAGCTGGCGAGATTGATCCCAATTGCATAACATAAAATAGAAGAAAATTTTCTAGTAATAGATATTGGCTGAAATTTAACTGAGCACTTGTTTTAGTTTGAGTATTTGTATTGTTATGCGAATTGGTGTGCATATTGTTTTTCATATGATGCAAAGAGATGAGATATGTGAATTGGCAGTGTGTCAAATATTTACTTATTCCCCAAAAGAATGGTGGATACTGTGATTGATTTATTTATGGTTAACAAAGCATCACCATAAAAGAGTTTTGAGGATTTATTTATTTTTATGTTCTTTTCCACTACTCTGAAATAAAATGTGAAAAGAAAAGAAATTTTTGTATACAGACTTGCTTGTATACGTGTGATATTATGGGTATGCAGACTTGCTTGCATATCGGTGCACCGTTCCATGTGTGTTCGGTTGTACATGTAGATTTAGGAAGAATGCTTGCCATGGATCAAACTTCGGGTGTGATGACATGTTCCTCGAGGTAGCACCCCACTTGGAACCTATACGGTCCGAGTGGTTTCGAAGGCAAGGGAGGCACACTTGGGTGAGGTGTGTTCGGCACCGGAAGAGAGTGCGATTGTGGAAAAGTAGCGAGATTTCTTTTTGTGTATGTGCATGATTACCTTAAAGGAAGAAACTAAATGCTCATTCAACCATTGAATGAGAACTACATGTCTTCCTAAAGGTAGAAAATGTGTTTTGTTCAATATTTCAATAATAGTCTAATATGATTATGAATTGTATTGTTGTTGCATTTATGAGGATTGATAACTCATAAATTTTATTTATTAGTAATAAATAATGCATATTTATTTATTAGGATGATAACACCTTTGCCTCATGGAGGAACTACCTGATGGTGTGGTTGTTTATTGTTTATTGTTTATTTTGATATTGTCATGTACGGATTTATTGATTTTGGGATGAAGATTTCTCACACCAGCTTTATTGCTGACCCGAGTGAGCTTTTGCTTCTTGGGTACATTCCTTTTGGAATGTAGCCGATTAGCCTTTCAGGTTTAGAGATTTTGAGCTGCGTTACTGGAGTTTCGCTAGTGAGCTAGCCACGTCAGTCTTCCGGGTTAGATTTTTTATTTGTTTAAGATGTTTAGTTCATGCTGCTATTTGTTTCTATTATTATTGAATTCTCACGTCCCGAATTTTGGGGGAAACGGATAATCCTAAGTGGATTTTGGGATTTTCGTTTTCCTTCGAAAATCGGGGCGTGACAGTTTGGTATCAGAGCATTTGGTTAGCCTAGGCTGGGGTAGAGTCTAGGTGATCCTCGGAATGTGGATATGGGAGAGTAGTAGTGTGACTGTCTAGAGATAAAGTGACAAGGGTGAACCTTGAACTTTTATTGTTTCTTTTTCTTCGTGAATCTCATAATGAGATTTCTGTGACTAACTTATTTTAATGTCAATAGTGGATGACATTATTCCGTGTCGTTTTCTTGTAGCGGTTTGTTATCTTGAATCTTTAGTTAATTCTTTTCGCGAATCTCGGGATGAGATTATTTTGAGTTGTATATATATTATAACACCCCTACTTTCTCAATGACAATTAAAAATTTATGCAACTAAAATTCAATTGAAATTTTTATTTTTAAAATTTTCTTTCGTTTGACAAATAGTATTTTTCGAAATTTGCTTAACTTTCTTTCTTCTATCGAATCTCGGGACGAGATTCTTTTGAGTTGTATATATTGTAGCACCCCGTAATTTTTGTACGTACTGAATATTTTTATATTTTTGTGTGATTGTCTTCATTAAGTTATGGGCATAAGTATGAGCTATTTGTTTGTCTATGTGATGTGTAGTTTGTTTATTTAAAAATTAATTTCCTATCTACCTTTCCTCTATTGAATCTCGAGACGAGATTCTTTTGAGTTGTATATATTATAATACCCGCCTAATTAAATAAATATAAAAATTTCTTTTGTAAACCCTAATGTTGATGGGTTGTTACCCAATTGTATTTGGGCTTGGTTGTGGGCTTTAATTAAACTAATAAGTAGGGTTTTTTATTTTGTGAAAGAGGGTGGGTGCACTCGAAAGTTTGGTGGGGGGGAATAGCCACCCACCATGTAAAAGAAATAAAACCATTTTTCCTTCTTCCTTTTCTTTTCTCCTTCTTTTCTCCTTCCTTTTCCTTTTTCCCTTCTTCACGATCTTTCTCGATGGCGGCAGACAGTGTTGTGGATGGCGAGTTCAGACGGGGTGGTCAGGAGATGAGATGGCAGAGAGAAGTCAACAAGAGGGAGGTTGTGTGTGCTGGATCTGATAGAGAGGTGGAAGAGAATGAGCGGACGAGACGGTAAGATGGATTGGATTGGGGAAGGTTGGTGATAGAGATGGATGATGGGTTGAAGGAGATAGTCTGTGGTGATCATGATGTCCCTGTGGTTGGCTGGACTACGATGATGAGTTCTGCTGTGAGGACGACGGGTGAGGGTGTGGTATTTGTTGCAACGGGTATGGTGGAATGGGGAGAGATGAGAAATGGGTGTGGGTTGGTTTAGTCTGATATAGTGGTGAGAGATTGATAAATGGGGTTCTATAGGGAACTTCAGCTTTGATCCAAAGCAATGCATGGATGTCTCTTTGAAGTTCGATTTTTCTAAGGTCAAAGAAGCTTTTAATGAGCTGAATAAATCCAACAATGGGTCAATTACGGTTCATGATCTCGATGGGGTTTCAGATACGACTCTGTGATGGCGACGAACTCTGTGATTTCATTTTTTTGTTTTCTTTGCTTTAGATCTTGCTCTGTGTGTGATCATAAATTCTTTTCTGAGTTGGAGAGAGAGGTTAAGGAGATAACTGGATGTTTCAGTTCAGGAGTAAGACGCCTTCTACACTTGCACATATCCACTGGGTTGCGGAGATATATGTTGTGCCTGCAAAGTTGTTTCACATCTGATCAGCATTTCATGATTCAACAAGGTCGGATGTTGATTGAATATGTTACGATGAACGCAATTGCCATGCGGAAAATCCTTAAGAAATATGATAAAGTGCATTGCTCTGTGAATGGAAGAAACTTCATATTTAAAATGCGGGCGGAGCACATAGAGCTTCTGCAATCCCCTTGGCTCATAGAATTGGGCGCATTCTACATAAATACCAATCTATCTAATAGTGGAGAGTCTGGCGAGTATTCTCATAAGTTCTCACGTGATCCTAGTGCTTCTCAACCCGTAATGACCTTGGAAATTGCAGATTATGTGAAGCTAGAGTATAATTTGACTTGTGTTATTTGCTTGGAGATTGTTTTTAATCCATATGCATTGAGCTGTGGCCATCTTTTCTGCAAAGCTTGTGCTTGTTGTGTTGCTTCTGTGTTGTTGTTCGAAGGCCTTAAAACTGCACCTCTGTAATCAAAATGCCATGTTGTAGAGAGGTTGGAGTATATACAAATGCGGTGCGCATGGTGGAACTAGATTTGCTACTCAAAAAACAGGTGCAAGGAGTACTAGAAAGAGAGGTTACGTGCAGAACGTGCCCAGATGCTCAAAGAATCCAAAGAATATTGGGACACTCAGACTAAGTATGTTGTTGGGATTTGGCAATTTCTCCTCTTGTCAAGTACTAAAGTTGGAAAGATAGAAGAATGAAAATGTGAAAATATCAGTGTCTTGATGAGGCCAAATTGAATCAAGATGGAAGAGATGTGTTATATCTAGATGTTGTATATACATTGTTGACTTTGATGAAGACTTACTTCATCGACAAATTTCTTGAGAAAAGACATGGTCAGATGGTCCTTAGGTTCCTTCCTCGTGTAGGGGGAGTATTGGCTTTCGTTTGGGAGTTCAACGAAGAACTCTTTAGATAATAAGCATCTATCTGGACAGGAAGATAGGTCAACCCTTAATTCTTTCATGATCTGTTTTAGAGCCCATATTTCCACAGCCATTTGATAAGGACAGAGCATGGGGGAAAACTTAGCCTTTGCGACGTTTCGGTGCACGAGGTTGAGAAGAAGTGGCATCGTGTGGACGTGGATTTGTTGCGCAAATCATTAGTGATTTCATCTAGTGAGTTTTCTTCATTCCTTCTCTTTTACTGTGAGTTTTCTTATTCCCTGTATCTTGTAATCCTTGTTTCTTGACTGAATTAGGTATTTTTAGGATTTGATGATGGTGTTTTATTTTCATGGATGTGAGTTCTCTTTTACCCCTTTCAGTTTATTTCATGTAATGGTTTTGATAGATGTGTATTGTGTGGTTAATCTACTTTGATTGAACCTCCATTTTCTTTCTTTCTGATTTTGTCCTTAATTTGGTAGATTAAATTGATGGGGTTTGATTACCTTGATTAATTGGTTTGAATTAATGAATGGATACCCATTGTAGTTCACATTGATTTTAGGCAATTGCCAAGGCATTCGGGGTTTTTCAGGTCATCATCATCATTAGAAAAAAAAAACATGTGATTGAGTAGGGTTTGTGTAAGACTAAGGAACCCCTGAATGTTATCATGAAGAAATTTTGGACAAATTGTATCTCATAGGTTAGATCAGATGTTACCACATTTAGGTAGTAGGTGTATGTGCATTTTTGGATTTGTCAAATCCCATCGGGTGGAAATTGAAATTCATCATATGTGTACATCCGGTTTATTAAAGTTGGTTGTCAAACTGTTGTGCCACTATTAGAAATATTTTCTCGTTGATTGTCAAAGGTTATAAATACAATGCTAATTTGTTTGATGAAATTTCTTAATGAAATAGAAGATAGATTTGTGGAAGTTTTACAAGAATGAAATGAGTCAATTTTGCTTAGTTCCTAATGTATCTCATTGTCATATGCTCTTTTGATCATGACCTGGAAAATATTATCTTTGGAATATTTCTTTGGACTTATTTACATAGCTGGCGAGATTGATCCCAATTGCATAACATAAAATAGAAGAAAATTTTCTAGTAATAGATATTGGCTGAAATTTAACTGAGCACTTGTTTTAGTTTGAGTATTTGTATTGTTATGCGAATTGGTGTGCATATTGTTTTTCATATGATGCAAAGAGATGAGATATGTGAATTGGCAATGTGTCCAATATTTACTTATTCCCCAAAGAATGGTGGATACTATGATGGATTTATTTATGGTTGACAAAGCGTCACCATAAAAGAGTTTTGAGGATTTATTTATTTTTATGCTCTTTTCCACAACTCCGAAAAAAAATGTGAAAAGAAAAGAAATTTTTGTATACAGACTTGCTTGTATACGTGTGATATTATGGGTATGCAGACTTGCTTGCATATCGGTGCACCGTTCCATGTGTGTTCGGTTGTAGTGTAGATTTAGGAAGAATGTTTGCCATGGATCAAACTTCGGGTGTGATGACATGTTCCTCGAGGTAGCACCCCACTTGAAACCTATACGGTCCGAGTGGTTTCGAAGGCAAGGGAGGCACACTTGGGTGAGGTGTGTTCGGCACCGGAAGAGAGTGCGATTGTGGAAAAGTAGCGAGATTTCTTTTTGTGTATGTGCATGATTACCTTAAAGGAAGAAACTAAATGCTCATTCAACCATTGAATGAGAACTACATGTCTTCCTAAAGGTAGAAAATGTGTTTTGTTCAATATTTCAATAATAGTCTAATATGATTATGAATTGTATTGTTGTTGCATTTATGAGGATTGATAACTCATAAATTTTATTTATTAGTAATAAATAATGCATATTTATTTATTAGGATGATAACACCTTTGCCTCATGGAGGAACTACCTGATGGTGTGGTTGTTTATTGTTTATTGTTTATTTTGATATTGTCATGTACGGATTTATTGATTTTGGGATGAAGATTTCTCACACCAGCTTTATTGCTAACCCGAGTGAGCTTTTGCTTCTTGGGTACATTCCTTTTGGAATGTAGCCGATTAACCTTTCAGGTTTAGAGATTTTGAGCTGCGTTACTGGAGTTTCGCTAGTGAGCTAGCCACGTCAGTCTTCCGGGTTAGATTTTTTATTTGTTTAAGATGTTTAGTTCATGCTGCTATTTGTTTATGTTATTATTGAATTCTCACGTCCCGAGTTTTGGGGGAAACAGATAATCCTAAGTGGATTTTGGGATTTTCGTTTTCCTTCGAAATTCGGGGCATGACAGACCACTTACTACTCTCCCTATCACAGAACAAAATACCCTTCAACTAGTTAATCTCAATAATTTCCTTGAGGAACTCCTGATCCGAAAGGAATCTTATTGGAAACAACAGTCCAGAATCAATATTGTTTTTCTTGGGGATAAGAACAATAAGTTCTTTCATATCTCCACCATTCTAAATGGCAAGAAGAATTCAATTTCTAAACTAAAGAACATGGAAGGTCAATGGTTTCTGATAGAATATGTGTGACAACTCTTATTAAAACTATTTCAAGAAATTTACACCTCTTCTGTTCCAAACTCTAATCCGAAAATTCATCAACTCTTCCAATCGTGCATTAGTAGTGAGGAGAACAATGATCTCACTTATATATCAGTAGAGGAGGAGATATGGAATACTCTCAGGTTTTTTGGGAACCTTAAAGCTCCCCGGGCGGACGGTTTTCAAGTTTTTTTTTCTAAAGGTACTGAAATATTGGCAAAGATGTTGTCATCAACACTGTTCCACATTTTTCATTAATAAACATGTTCCTTCAACTTGGAATTTCAATTACATTGCACTTAACCCCAAATGCCCTAATCCAACTCAAGTCTCACAATCAGACCCATCAGCCTTTGTAATGTCTGCTACAAAATCTTCTCTAAAATCTTAGCAAACCGTCTTAAAGTCCTTCTCCCTAAGTTTATATCCCCTTTTCAATGGACCTTTATACCAGGGCGCCTGATTGGGGATAAGACAGGGGCGGTTCAGGAAGTGATGCATCAATTTAAAAAATTTTAAAGAAGAAAAATGGATGGATCACCATCAAAATGGATATGACCAAGGCTTGTGATAGGGTTGAATGAGGTTTTCTTCTGGAGGTTTTTTGTGCATTAGGTTTCTCTAGTGATTGGTGCAGTCTACTTCATTGTTGTCTCTCTTTGGTGGCTTATAATGTTCTCATCAATGAGAAAGTTGATGTTTTATCAAACCTAGTAGAAGTATTAGACAAAGGGATCCCCTCTCCTATTTCTTATTCATTGTTCTTGTTGAGACACTTTCCAGAATGATGATGAAAGCTCAAGCCAATGGGGACATTGATGGCTTTAAAGCAAGAAAATCATCCCCAGGTATCAATCACCTTGTGTTTGCAATGACCTTATCATGTTCTGCAAAGCTTTTCTTGATCAGTGTCATCGAGTGAAGGAAGTCCTTAAGGATTTTTGACGTATCTGGTCAACTGATCAATTTTGACAAATCGTTTTGTTTTGTTTACCCCCAATGTCCACCATAGGCACCAGCTTATGATTTTGAGGGTATTAGGTATGAGAGTTTTAAAAAAAGAGAAAAATATTTGGGCCTCCCCCTTACTCTCTCAAGAAACAAAACCTAAGATTTCAATTACTTGGTTGATAGAGTAAAAAAATACGTAGCTGGTTGGAAATATAAACTCTTGTCTCAGGCTAGTAGAACGACCCTCATAAAATCGGTGGCTTCTTCCATCCCCATCTATCTGATGCAATCTTTCATGCTACCAACTTCTATTCTCAAGAAGTTGGGCTCTTCAAATAGGACGTTTTGGTGAAAGGGAACTAAAAAAATAAAGCCTTGCTAAGGGATTTAGTGCCTGCACCAAAGAATGTGGGGTAAATATTCAGCTCTCTAAACTTAAAAATCTTGCCTTGTTGTCGAAGATAGTGGTCAAAATTTTAGAGCGACCAAATGACCTTTGGCCAACTATCCTCAAGTCTATCTATTTCAAAATTGGCAGCCTTTTCCAAGCCTCTTTCACCAAATCGAAATCATCTTTCCTTTGGAAGAGTTTGGGGAAATCTCTAATTAATACTCTTAAAAATGGTTTATTGTGGACGGTAGCAAATGGGGGGTCATTCAATACATGGGAGGACCCGTGGATACCTGATTTATTCCCATGAGAGACTATTTGCCTCTGAATACTATCTTGTTGTTTGATTCCGTGAAAGATCTTATTGTTTTAGAAGAAAGGGGACAAAAAAAGTAGGATCAACCTACTGTTGAAATGTTTTCCCCCAACAGGTAGCTACGGCCATTCTGAACACTCCCATTAGATATTCGGAGGATAAAGATGTTCTTATTTAGAAGCATGAGCCTAAAGAAGTGTTCACTGTAAAATTGGTCTATAGAACTTTCAGGAGTGAGATGACAGTGTTATCTAATGTCTCTTCATCCAGAGATGATGATAAGAGAGTGATTCAAGGTATTTGAAAACTGAAGATTCCCCATCGAGTTCAACTTTTCCTCTGAAAAATTTATAAAGGATTGTTTCCTGTGGGAGAGGTCCTTACACAACAACATATAGTAGTGAGCGATGAATGCCCACTTGGCAACACAGAAAAGGAAACGTCAAGGCATGTTCTTTTTCACTGTCCTCTTGTTGTTCAAGTGTGAGGTATGACTAATACACCTATTAGATGGGATAGAGTGGATTTCTCTCATGAAAAGGAATTTCTGGAGTTCTTATGGTACATGTAAACAAACGGGTATGAAAGGGAACATGGAATGGTTAGAGCAGTTGTAGTCCTAGACCATATTTGATAGGCTTAAATACAAAAATTTAGAGTACAGATGATAGCAAAACTAGCAGATATTTCAGTAAAATGCTGGCAAGATTCAAGCAATATGAAACAACAATAAGCGAATTCTGATGATGTCTGAACTGACACACAACAATAAGACACAAATGCAAATAATTTTTCTATCTCAACGGTCTTTGAGCAGGCAAAAATATTGGCAGGTCATGAATTTATTATGCTACTTACTGATGTTGCTTTCCACAGGAACATTGTGATGGTTGTTTTTCTTTCTACACGATTGATGCAGACAGTAAAATAATAGGGATTAATAAATGGTGGTGCAAAAAAGGCATGACAACAAGTTTTGAAGTTGAATTGGAAGGGGTCAAACTAGCAAGTGAATGGGCGATAGCGAAAGAATACAAGAAAGTTGTGGTGATAACTGATAGCAAAGACATTTCGGAAGTGATCAATGGCAGAAGCGAGCATTTATCATGGCAACAAAAGTTACTTGACAGCATCAACTAGAACACAAACTAGTTTATTTTGAATATTTCATAACAAGTCGCATTAGAAGAAATATGAACCTAACAGCTCATCGACTGACTATAGTAGCAATAATGATGATTTAGATATGGGATGTATTTTAAACCTGGATGGCTTTTCTTTTTAATGCAATTTCGATTTTTTGATCCAAAAAACAACTTTACAATTGACATTTGGAATTTCAAAATTTTACATTGGCTCTATATGGAACAAATTAAATTACTTATTTTTTCTGCTAATAAGAACCTTTTTGACAACTGGTTAGTAAGGATAAAATTGATTAGTGTGGTTGGATTTGAGTTGTTAGCTACTTTAATATTTATACTTCAATATATATACATGTTTAGTGGTTATATAAACATATACATCTCAAAGGTACATGACATGAATTCGGCCAAGGTAACCTCGTCAGTCAAGATTTTGAAACAACTTTAGAACTTATAATTTCATATCGGTTTGCCAACACATAAACTTCATAATTAAATATTTATTAATGGTTATACTTTTGTCTAATTTAATTTTATAATTCAAGAAAAAAGCTTGGGCTTATATTGTGAAAAATTAGAAATAAAATATAAAACTATATATAAATGCTCCCCAAAATGTAAGGTTTGGAACGAAAAGATCATGTACTACTAAGAGTATATATACTTGTATACACACATATATACATATTAAGAAAAATAATTGATACCATGATAAAGACTTTGAATTGCCTACACTCTACACAAGGAGTAGCTAATATATCAATAGGACTCTCAATTAATTCATGATAAAAATAAGTTTCATCCATTCATAATAAAAATAAGGAGTAGCTGATATATCCATTCATAATAAAATATATTTTAGTTAATTCAATAGGACTCTCATAGAAGTCTGACTCTAGTTACAAATGTTTTGAGAAACTCGACATTTTAATTATATTGAAAATATGTACCATATAATGTCAGCTCCCCTTAGGAACAATATCCATGTGGATTTCGTCCTGATTTTTGGAATGCCCTCTCAACTCTATCATATTTACAAAAAAAAAAAACCACTAGTTAGGTGAATAGTGGTCAAGGATACTTTTGTCATTTTAAAACCTTTCAAATTCAGATTATTTATGATAAAAGTCATCTTAAATATTATTAATTATACTTAAGCCCTAACATCATTTATTAGAAGTCCTTAATTATTTGTAAATTATACATAGGCCCTTAAATTTATAAATATTTATTTTGTTTAGAATTTCAATAATAATTTTTAGTTATTATTGAAAGGTTGTAACAAAATAAAAAAATATTAAATATTCACGTACATAAAGTGTGTCGACACCCTAGCATTAATAAGCAATAAGGTGGTACATTATATATACATACATATATATATATATAATTTTGTAAGGGAATAAATCTATTTTTACTACACATCAAATGGATTCTAAGCTCAATGAAACTTTTATTACCCTTATCACAAATTCACAAATGTTGGTAACCCGGTTACTCCATACAAATTTCGCCCAATAGGCTTCTGCAATATTATCTATAAGGTAATCTCCAAAATCATTGTAAATTGAATAAAACCTCTTTTGGATAACATCATTTCTCCCAATCAATGAGTTTTCCTTCCTGGGGGGTCGATTGTTGATAATGTAAGTCTCGCTCGTCGGCTCATGAGAGTTTTATTCAGATGAAAAATTTTTCGTATAAAAAAACAAGGTTGGATGATCATTAAAATCGATATGGCTGAGGTCTATGATATAGTTGAATTGTCTTTCTTTTACAAGTTCTTCGGTAACTGAGGTTTTATGAATATTTGATTCATCTCATTGAGTAATGCATCTCCACCACTTCTCTTCGGGTCCTTCTAAACGGCTCACCCATTTCTTCCATCAAGCCGTCTAGGGGCATTCGGCAAGCGGATCCATTGTCACCTTATCTTTTCATTGTGGTTACGGAAGTTTTATCCCGACTCCTCGCCTGAGCGAAAGAGGTAGGGCTCCTCAAAGGCATCAAGATCAAGCGTCACTCCCTTTCTCTTAGTCACCTGCTGTATGCAGACGATCTCATGTTTTTTTTCGAGCCTCCCTTGCTGAAGCTCACTCGGTTAAAGATATTCTTCAATAATATTGTCTGGCCTCGGGTCAAGGGGTTAATTTTAACAAATCTTCGGTTCACTACAGCTCCAATGTTCACCCAAAGCACTCGAATATGATTAATAGGATCCTGAGTTCTGAACTTTATAACCCTAAGGGCAAATATCTAGGATCGCCACTGCTCATGTCTAACAAAAAGTCCACTGATTTCCAATTCATCATTGATAAAATCAATATCAAACTCTTAAGCTGGAAATCCAAAGTGCTTTCTCAGGCGGGCAAAACATTGATGATCAAAGTTGCCCTTAACTCGATTCTGGTCTATAACATGCATACTTTCCTTCTTCCCACCTTGATCACTACCAAAATTTATGTTCTTGCCAGTAATTTTTGGTGAAACGAGACTGCTGAAAGCAAAGGTAAGTACATGTGTACTTGGGACTGAATCACTAAGCCTTGACACCTGGGTGGTCTCAATATCCCCTCAATGAGGAATAAAAACTTGGCCTTACTGGCTAAAAGTATTTGGCAAGCCATTTCTCCCCCAGCACTCGGGCTTCCCAACTCAAAGCGTTTTATTTTAACAACAAAAGCCTTTTTCAAATCTCCAAACCTTCGTCCTTAACTTCCTTTGCTTGGTGAGATAATCTCACTAAGCAGGCTGAAATGAAATGCTATATTAAATGACAAGTGTTATCAAGAAACAATATCGACCTTTAAAAGGATTGTTGGGTTAAGCCTAGATTACATCTGACTAACTGTTTGCTTAATCCCATGGCCCAAAATTTTCCTCATAGAATCCAGGATTTATGGAACTTTCAAACTGGTCAACACCCCAATGGACTGATAGCCTCATTAATTTCATCTTCCATGCCCCGGTGGCTAGAGATATCCAGGATATCCTTATCCGACGCTAAGATTGTCCTGGCACTCTGATCTGGATCCCAGATAAAAAAGGACTCTTTACTATCAAAAACGCTACCAGAGTGTTCTCTCTTGAACAATCTGAATGTTCCACCTCACTCCCTCCCTTTCTCAACAATGATAGTAAGATGCTAAAAAATTGTGGAGAATCAAGGCGTCTCATTCTGCTATTTGGTTGATTTGGAAACTGAGTCAAAATATACTTCCACCATGGGCAATTTGTCCCGTTAGCACACACCATTATTGTATTTTCTACAATAGTCACACAATGCTACTCACCTGTTTTTCCTTCATCCGGTTATGCATCAAATTTTGCTTCTTTCGCCACTCCCAATCGACTGGCTCAATGATAACTTTAGGGTACCCAGTACCTCCCTCTTCCTTAAGTTCATATGGGATACTACGAAAACCCACCCCGATTATAAGGAGAAAATGTTCTCTCAGTTTGTAGCATTCATTCTAACCATATGGTTGACCCATAACAAGGCATTGGGGCGCCCTTACCTCTAAAGACATTAATAATCTTGTCTTTACTCATCATGTCTTTCAGACAGTTGTCACTGACACTCGACCTAATTCTAATTCTTCTGCAATTGCTCCTATGGGCCCCCATATTGAGCTGGCCACCTCCCAGATAGCAATTATACGAGACCAGATCCATTCGGCTAGATGTCACATACTAACTTTAGATCCTCACAACTTAAACCAATTCCTCATGCCCCGGATCCAGACATGATAGTGGTTACATATGATGCTAGTTTTTTTTGCCCAATTCCAATAGGGAGTGGTAAGAGTTTTTGAGGTCAACATGCGTGGTGAGGTGCCAGCATGGGTGGCTTAACCGATCATGGGTGGCTTAACCGATCACAAGGAAAATGCTGGATAGTACCATGGTGGAGTGCTATGCAGCTGAAACGACTTTTCTTTTGATCCAAGCCAAACAATGGAGAACATGTTTTTTGATGGGAGACTTAGAGACCTTTCACTCTATTCTACATGATGATCAACGATAACCTAGAGCAGCCATGGACTAGGCATAGAGACCACTTATTAACAACATATTTTATTTGCAGAGACTTTAACTATGAAGCTCACAACTTAGCTGCTACAACAGCCCAACAATACTATATTTGATTTAGTAATATATGCTACATGCTTTTAAAAAAAGTCATTAATTATAAGGAGAGGATATTTGTAATTTTGATGCATATTGATTGAAACCAGTATTGAATAGGGGTGGGCACGGGACGGGATGGACTCATCCCAATCCTATCCTAATGTTTTATCTTCGGGACGGGATATACCTCATTCCGACCTCGTCCCATCCCAAACGGGTTCAGGATGGGATGAGACGGGACGAGATGAACATGGTTGAATTTTTGTGCAATTACTAAGTTAATATGATGTGCATATTTAAACGTATATTCTTATAATTACTATATTATCAACATTCTCATTAGTTATACTTATTTGCTTTACAATATGTTAGGTCTTGTTTTTGTAAGTTTTTATTTATGTTCCTATTTACATTATCAATTCAAGAATATTATAGTATTTTCTATCATTATGCATATTAAGGAGTTATCTATGAAATTATTATTGTTTTAAACTATAATACAATTATTTGTGATGTTAAGTTCACACAATTCCTCAAAACTTTATGTACCACACTTAATTTGACACACAAAATTTTGAGTTAATAAATATTAAAATTAATAATAATTAATATTAAATAGGTTCGAAACGGGATGTGATGGGCGAGATTGAAAATCTTCATCCTGATTTCATCCCACTCTAGATTGGGATGGGACGGTATCAGAATGAATGATCATTCCCAAAAAGACCCGACCAAATCGGGACGGAATAGGATGGGAGGGCAGTGGCACTGCACTGCACTGCACTGAACAAGTGAAGTAATGAAAACAGAGCAGAAGAAGAAGATTGATAAATGAAATGCCGAATCAGTCCAATCTCAGCAACACTCCCAGCAAGCTCTACTTCTACTATGGCCATCGCAAGCCTTCACAGAACAGACCCATTGTTCGTGGGGGTCTCTTCTCCAATCGCAAAACCCTAAACCCCAACACTTTCCTCAACAAAAAGACGCAACCCAAACCCCAACAATCCTTCAACCTCGACAAATGGGATCCCTCAAATCCAAACCCCTTCAATCCATCTCAATCCGAAAAGTTCTTTTCCATCACCAAATCCCTTTCCCCAATCGCCCGTTTCATCTGTGATTCCTTCCGAAAGCACAAACACTGGTCTCCTCAGCTTGTTTCAGACCTCCTTAAGCTTCGCAGAGTGACCCCCAAACTGGTTGCTGAGGTTCTCAAGGTCCAGGCTGATGCCAAATTGTGTTCCAAGTTCTTCCATTGGGCAGGCAAGCAGAAGGGGTTTAGGCATGATTTCGCTTCGTACAATGCGTTCGCGTATTGCTTGAATAGGAACCATCAGTTTCGAGCTGCTGATCAGGTGCCTGAGTTGATGAGCATGCAAGGTAAGCCTCCTACTGAGAAGCAATTTGAAATTTTGATTAGAATGCATGCTGATGCTGGTAGGGGGTCTTAGAGTGTATTTTGTGTATGAAAAGATGAACAAGTTTGGGGTTAAACCCAGAGTTTTTTTGTACAATAGAATCATGGATGTGCTTGTTAAGACAGGTCATTTAGATTTAGCCATTTCGGTTTATGAGGATTTTATAGATGATGGTTTGGTGGAAGAGAGTGTTACTTTTATGATTCTTATTAAAGGGTATTGTAAGGCTGGTAGGATTGATGAGGCTTTCGAGCTTTTGGGTCGAATGAGGGAGAATTTGTGTACGCCGGATGTTTTTGCTTATACGGCTTTGATACGGGTCTTGGTTTCAGAAGGGAATTTGGATGGGTGCTTGAGACTTTGGGAGGAGATGAAGACGAGGGATGGGGTTGATCCGGACGTAAAGGCTTACACTACTTTGGTTTCTGCCTTGTGTAAGGGGAACGAGGTTGATAAAGCTTATCAACTCTTCAAGGAGATGAAGAAAAAGGGTCATTTGATAGATAGGGCTATGTATGGTTCATTGGTGGATGTGTTTGTTGCCAATTCAAATGTTTCTGCGGCTTGTGATTTGCTCAAGGATATGATGGCGTCTGGGTATCGGGCTGATTTGTCGATATATAATTCTTTAGTTCAAGGGCTCTGTGATGCAAACCGGGTTGACAAGGCTTACAAGCTTCTCCAAATCACGGTTCGTGATGGTCTCAGTCCAGATTTCTTAACTGTAAATCCCATCTTAGTTTCTTATGCAAAACAGAATACAATGGACGAGTTCTACAGATTGCTTGAGCAAATGCAAAAATTGGGGTTACCAGTCATTGATCATCTTTCCAAGTTTTTCTCTTTCATAGCAGGGAAATGGGGAAAAGAAGAAAGGGATACTCTACTCCAAGTTTTGGAGAATCTGAAGGCGAAAGGGTACTGCAGCACTCCAATTTACAATACCGTCATTGAGTTCTTCCACAAGATTGGGGAGATGAAAATAGCATTGAATCTTTTTGAGGAAATGAAGGATTCAAATCATAAACCTGATGCATCTACATACAGTAATGTAATTCCATCTTTCGTTGACGTAGGGAATGTCAAAGAGGCATGCTCATGTTATAATAATATAAAGGAGATGGCTACTGTACCTAGTGTTTTGCCTATCTTTCACTGGTGTATGGCCTCTGCAAGATGGGAGAGATTGACGCAGCTCTTGTACTTGTACGTGACTGCTTGGGAAATGTAACAGATGGCCCTATGGTGTTCAAATACACTCTTACCGTTCTCCATGCTTGTAAATCGGGAGATGCTGAGAAAATAATTGAAGTGATAAATGAAATGATACAACAAGGCTGTCTTCCGGATGATCTAATATATTGCTCTGTCATCTCTGGCATGTGCAACCATGGAAATTTAGAGGAAGCAAGGAAAGTGTTCGCTAGTTTGAAAGACCGCAAGCTTCTCAGAGAGGCCAGTTTGATTGTATATGATGACTTACTTATCGATCACATGAAGAAGAAAACTGCAGGCTTGGTGCTGTCCAGTTTGAAATTTTTCGGACTTGAATCGAGATTGAAGTTAAAAGGTAGCACCATTTTACCGCCATAAGCAAACTGTAAGGTATTTCACCAAGATGTCAAATTTAATCAATATTGTCATTGTCAAATATATAATTGAAGATTAGAATCCAATCTCATTTGGTTTCTAAGCTAGATTGTGTATCATCGAATAATTTAACTTCACCTTGTGGTATCCTTTATATGATTCTTTCTAGATCTTATTATTTTGGTTAATGATACTAGGGAATTTACACTTCTTTTGTACATATTTCTTGTGAAAATTTGTTGTACATGTTATTATGTGTGAAATCTAACTTACTGGAGTTGAAGGACATGAAATTGATGATCTGCAGAATAAACAGACATCAGCTCACTTTTTTGGATTTGTTTACTTGAACAAGCTGGGATGTAGCTGAGATAAAGTGAACCATGAATGCCTCAAATATATGCTATTACATCCATCAAGAGCCTTTTGAGTTCTAGTAAGTATTAACCATTTCTCCGTTTTATTCATAACATGCATGTTAAGTTGCCCTAGCTACCATAGTTATGTAGCTGTCCACTGATATCTGTTAAACGTCTGCAGAAACTTCTCTCATTTTTCTTACACTATATTTTGTGAGGAATCTCTCAATATTTGATTGATTATTATATAACACATAAATATAAAAGATACAATGAACAAGTTGGTTGACATATACAATGCTCAGTATCGTCGTTAAAAATAGTACAACCATAGTACTTATAAGTTATGACAGCATTTTATTAAACCATTGTTCATTCTGAGATAACTCCTAAGGTTCATGTGAGGTCGAATTAGAGCTAATTAAATTTTGGCGCTAAATCAACTCATTTTCCCTGAAACTTGAAACACACCTCGTCTATATCCTAACAATTTACGTGTTCCATGCTGTCAGCATGCATAATTCTTTGTTACCGTCTTGTATATCTGAAATTTAGAGAAGGAATTGCATGTTAACTGAGTGCCTTGTTAATCTCTCAATGAAATTGCGAAAATACACTTATTGCGGTCAATTTAATAATATATTTATACCAAACAATCTTTATCTTATTTAACTTGGATCTTTTCCCCTTTCTACTTGTACCCCTATCTCCGGATTGTTATTTCTTCCTCTGTTTTCTCTCGTCTCTTATTCCGGCTTGCTTAAAAGCCTTTTGCGAAATCTTTCCTATTGTTCTCTCTACTGTTTTATACCATAGCTATTCTCTACATTATCTCCCATCAACCTTTCAAAAGAAAATCTGAATAATAATAGATCCGGATACAGTTGTAAAAGTCTCTTTACCCTTAATAATAAGAATGAAGAAGATTGAGAACGGGAACATATCCAGGAGATAGAACCTCCTTCAGAAGATTCGAGTTGAAGGACGGTGGTCTAGTTAGAAATGTATCCCACTTCATGAAGGAAGCAATTTATCTGAAACCGACAAGAAGAAAGGATGAAATGGGGGTCCAGCACAAGAGCTTGATTTCAGAATTAAGAGCGTCTCGACTAGCACTTTAGGAAGCAGCAAAACGTGAATCATCTGTTCCGTTCCTTTCCATTTCATGCATAATTATCTATTGGTCTAGTCTTATAATTTGAGATTGCGCATAACGTTCATATTTTAAGAGTGGGCATCTTTGATGCGTACTCTCTACTTTATTGATGCAAGCATGATCATAGATCTTCATATGAAGGTCAACATATGGTCTATGTAGCAATTCAACATGCAACCTACAAGTTCATGAGTATGTAGTCTGCAAAACTGTATATGTGATTCCAAAACTATATGGTTGAATATGGTGTGTGAATATGAGTAGGCAAAATAGAATGGTGAATTAGTGCTGAAGCCTTCTACTGAACTCACTTGTTAGATTTTGTCTCATCTCAGACAACTGACAGTAACAGCAAGGTGTATGATATTGCAAGGACACTGGAAAGCTAAAGATTATCCAATATTATGTTAGATGATCTAACACTTACCTCTCACTTTGGTGGAATGGTAGCAAAGCAGAGTGGAGGAAGGAAGAGTGAATGGCTGATTTGGGTTTTGAGGAGAAAGGAGTTATTTATTTGTAGAGAGTAGAAGTATGAGAAGGTACTTCCTACCTCTTCACCAGTCACTTAAATATTTCGATTACCAGCCCATTCCATCCTACTTCAGTTTTGTTTGGGTTTGGCGAGGCACTGGATGTGTATGCTGCACATACAATTTTATGTTTACTATCTTGTAGGTGCAATTGGGAATTGTTTTTTATTTATCTTTAAAGCAAATATAGATGAAATGATTTTTCCCATATCAAAATATTTTTTTTCTGACTTTATTTGTATAATTCAAATGCAATTAGCATTACAAGGAAACAAATTGAGGTAGCCAATATTTAATTGTTGAACGGTAAACAGTAAACCAAGCATGATCATAGTTACTCAGGTACATTGTCAAAGAAGTGAACTACAAATGCAGTTTGTAGTGTTCTTGATTTCTATATATCTCCTGATTCTTTTTATTATTTTTTTATTTTATGATTTTAATCTATAATAGAACTATAGCGGACCTATTTTATTATTTCGCCTTGGCACCCAAAAATCTCAGGACCACGCGTTAGCACGCAATCTCAAGATATGAAAGACAGATTAAAAATCAATTATCAGGATCTTTGAAACTTACTGAAAACTATAAACAATTGGTTATTTTTGTTTTCTACTATATTTTTGTTTTCTACTATTATTTTAATCAAGGATAGTAAACCAATGCTAACAACCGACATGAACACTAGTTTGATTAAGAGCCTTCATTGTCAACTCGCCAACGGCGACTTAGAAAAACTAAGATGTCCAATGTCATTCTCAATTTGAGTCTCCCACAGTACGTCTACCCCTCTCTCTCTCTAAATAAAACATGCCTTCAGCCAAGGCAATGATTTCCACAGAAACCTCCATTGCTGCCACTTCAATGATCATTCGAAACATGGCGAATGATCTCGTCCCCACTGCGAGCACTTCTTTAGCAAACTCTATGGATCGGCGCGCTCGAAAGGTTCAATCAACTTTTCTACCACCTATCTCCAAGAATCACCATTGCAATCAAGGAGTTCGATGGGTTGTCTCCAAACCAAATCTACGAAGCTATGGACACCTACTTGGGCACCAAGATCACACCATCTTCAGCTTCAGTTAGAAGGTTCAAGGTTAGTAAGCCTGAACATGAGAAGGCCATCACCATTTCCATTGACAATAACAAAGAAATAGTTGATGTGTTACAGGGAATGGAGCTCAACTGGAAGCTGTCTAGCACAAAGATGAATAATGCTAATAATTCGATTTAGTTTGGTGGCAGACAGAAACAGCGCATGCAGAATAGATCGAGTGTTCAGATGGAGGTTTCGAACGTTTGAGCTGAGTTTTGACAAGAAACGTAAAGAGATTGGTTGTAGTACTTGCCTCATGTGTTGAATGAGTTCAAGATAATCAGGGAGGAGGTGAAAGTGTTGAAGCTGCACATGATGGAATGAGGTCATTATTGGAAATCGGTGACACTTAATCATCCCACGACCTTGATAAAATTGCAATTGATACCGAGTGCAAGAGTACTCTAAGTGAGGATTTGACCAAGTTTGTGCAGAGGAAGGAATTTTATAGTAGCCTTGGAAAAGCTTGGAAATGCGGGTATTCATTTATAGTCCACCTGGAACGGGGAAGTTCAGCTTGGTTGCAGCTATGGCGAATTGCTTGAAGTTTGATATATATAATATGGATATCACGGAAGTTGGATCAAATTCAACTCTTAGGAAGTTGTTATTTGGAACTGCCAATAGATCGATAATTGTGTTTGAGGATATTGACTGTAGTATTGAATTGGAAGATTGGAAAAGGAAAGCTGATCTGGATGATTCATATGATACTCAGGTTTGTTTTCTTGGCTACTTTCGTTTTTATTTTGACCGTCTCTTTGATCCACCCAGGATTTATGTCCTATGGCTTTTTTTGTTCGACATTGTTCTCAGAACTAGATGGTATCCTAGCTAGTACTTCTTGCATTGTTTTGATTATGGTTGTATTTTGTTTTGTGAACTGCACGCAGTTGGCATTGTGGGGTTACTCAACTTCATAGATGGGCTATGGTCAACTTGTGGAGAAGAGCGAACCGTAGTGTTACCACCAATTACAATGAGTGATTCGATCCAGCACTACTGAGACCAGGTCGCATGGACATGCACATACACATGTCCTACTGCCACCATTTCTGGCTTCGATATCCTGGCCTCTAATTACCTTGGGGGATTTATGAACATTCACTTTTCAAGGAAATTGAAGGACTGATAGAGACCATACAAGTTATCCTTGGACAGGTGGGAGGTGATAAACAACGATGACGTTGAGATATCACTCCAAGGTCTCATCAATTTCCTTCACCATAAAAATATTAAGTTCGAAAATCCAACCAATTGAATACAAAAAGTCAAGAAGGAATAACAATGAAGGATGAAGAGAAGAACAAAAGCAAGGACGAGCATACACATGTAAATTTTGATCAAATGCCGTATGTAAAGGGGACAGAGGAGAAGGTGGGCATAATAACATAATGTCTTTTTGTAACATGGTAATTACAACTAAAATTCTGAATTATTAGTTAGTTTGAATAATAGTTCTTTCCTAATCTTTGCCTTTCCATAGTACACAATTCTTTTACAGAACTTGATTCATTGATTCAACAATTCTTATATTGTATCAACAACTTTAATTGTGAACATCTTATGTACACTTTCTTCTCTAAGCCGCAATGGGGCAGTAGTAGCAATAATGAACCAGCAAAACTTTTGTTGCCTTACCTTCAAAGAGCAAACAAGTTGCAAAAACACCAACACCTCGTTGCCTGTTACTGTAAGTTGTGTTATTAAATCGGCAAATAATCGCCGAAAAAAACGAAATGTGGGACTAGACCCGATCCGGGTTGAGTTAAAATCGCCAGGTTCGCGGACTCAACTAAATCGGCCAAAAATCGGCGAGTCACCGCATAATCGACCGAGTTGACTCGTCGATTTATCGTCTGTATAAGTAAAAAAACTTAACTCTTCGATTCTCATTTGTAGAGAAGAAGAACTGAATCTAAAGGAGAGGAACGAAAGAAAAAGAAGAACTGAAGATTGAGAAGAAGAAGAAGAAGAAGATACCTTGCAAGAATAAGAACCGAATGAACTGAAGATCACGAACTGATTTCGTGTTGATTTCGGAGCTGAAGAACATACCTTGGAACAAGAACACATTGATTTCCTCCCTCCTTCTAGGTAAGATAATTCTTCTCTTTAGATCTCTTATTCTTCTTCTTCGTTCAAATCTGTTCTTCTTTCAAATTTTTTTTTCTTTCGGCAAAGCAAAACATCAGCCCTTTTTTAGCAAAGACATTAGCCTTCATAGGGTCTTCAGGATCCAGCCCACTCTTGACTTTGCTGGGCAAATTTGAAAAGAAACCACCTCTCAAGCTCCTTAGAAAGTTCAGTTGACTCACCTGGTTCCCATTCTAAACCTGATTCTCCATCAATGGAGTTTTCACATCCATGTTTCCTCCTTCCATTTGCTTTTTTTCTTCTTCACACTTCCTTTCTTATCTCATGGTATGTGTGAGCTTTAATTTGCATTTATGAGTGCTGAGACAAACAGCTTCGATCAAGCCATTGATTATGATGTTATGACATGTTTAAAGATTATGTCAATATATCGATTAATTAAATCTAGAGTCTGATGGACCGCTTAATTGTTTTGTTAATTTAGTAAGGATGGTCAATGAGTATATCCCATGTAGGGCATCGTTCATGCGCGTGACAAAACAACTTTTTTTATTACACTAGTTTTGTTTTGTCTGATACAATACGAATAATATAGTTTTTGCTTCTATTGCTTGCAGTTCTTGCTGTTCGGGGTTACTGCTATCACTTACTGAGTTGATGTAGCTTTTGTTGTGTTGTTCTTAAACATCTCCAGGTAACTATAATTGTTCCAACCTGCAAAATTAAGTTCATTTGATGAATTAGTAAAGTAATATAATTACAAATTTATAGTATTTTGATAATTATTTATTTTTGTATATGACTATGATTAAATTTTAAAACATATGATTTAAAAAAATACTGATTAAATTCGATTAATCGTAATTCGGTCCTGGACCGCGAAGCGATTTACTACCCAGACTGTAAGTGAAGTCTCATATGAACAGTGATGGAGCTAGGATTTCAGTCGAGTTGGGGCAATAGATAAGATTTTTTTATATTATCTAGTATATAAATAAAGTACATAATTTTTTCTTAATGAAGATTTAAATTTATATGTTATAGGCCAATTATCTTATCTTTATCCTTTTATTTTTTTGAAAATTTGTGAAGTTTGTGCATTTATCTGTCAATAAACTTAATGAGATGGAATGTGAAACTTTTAACGTAAGTGTTGAAAATTGTCAGTTTGATCTTGGGAACCAGACTCAAAGAGTACAACTATAGGACCAAAACTCAAAATCTGTACAAAATATTTTTCAATTGATGAACAAATTTTAATATGGTAAAGACGAAAACAACAAAACAAAACGAAAAAATGAAAAAAAATATTGTTATTTCTTAGATTAAACACATAATCAACAAGACAAAATCTAAAAAGTAGCCTTAAAGGGCTTGCATTCTGCTCCTTCTGGTTTTCTGGTTTAATTGCTTCAATGTTTGATGACAAGAATATTGCTAGAAAAAAACAAAACGGACTATGGAAGTAAATGATGAGAAATTGAGGAAGATTCAAAATGTTGAAATTAAATTTGTAAAGTCCATTAGAGAAAAAAAATTTAATGATGGCAGCAGATGAGAGTGGGTTGGTTAGGTACAAAAGACTAAATGAGGAGCAGATGAGAGTGGGTTGGTTAAGTTCAAAAGATTAATGAGGTTGTCTGGCTCTCTACTTCAAATGCCCAAGGACAAAAAAAACTTTAAGAGATAGGGGATAAAATAATAGAAAAGGAAGGGCAATAGCCAATAGGTTTTTTAAAGCTAGGGGAAATACCAGAAAATTGAGGGGGCAAACAACAAAAATCTATATGATGCTTATGAAAATTTAAGTTTCAGCGGGGCAGCTGCTCTCATGTAGATCCGTCCCCTGTATATGAACCCATCCACTCTATTGTATCGAACCCTTACCCCATTTATCTGCATTTCATTGTTAACTGTTTCTTTCTTTGATTCAGGTTGTCTGCATGCGATGGAACGCGGGCCTAAGATTCCCCAAACTTCGTGTACCAAGACTACTGACACACTCTTGGTTTCCCTCATGAACCAGCTTGAAAAGGTTTCATTTTTAAACACATTGGTTTTGTTGTTATCGTTAAGAAATTTGATTACACAGTGCAAGTTTATGGGTAAATTATAATTTGGGGAACTCTGTGAATCCCATTGTTTTGTGTGTTTGCCAAGTCTGATACTCTGCATATGGAAAACCCTTTTAGTGTATAGGTCAATAGGTAAGTCATAAGTGTTACTTATGAGGTTGGCTTTTCGGAGTTATCACCCACAATCATTGTAATGTGAGATGTTTTTTGTGGTGGTCAAGGAAGCTATGACATTGATCATTGTTTGCTCCAATCTTACCACTGGATAGCTACTGCTTCAGTGTTTATGATCGAGGCTCGCTAGATAGGCCGAGTCAATGAAAGTAAAACTAAAAACTCGGGGTGGGTAGGTTGAAAGAGGACATCTTATGTATTAGCAATTTATAGTCTTTTGAGGCGGTGATTTTTAGGCATTTAGCAAATTAAGGCTAATGCCATGCAATCTGGGTATGTGGCTTATGCATCTGGGTATGTGGACAAATATGGAATATCTATATGGTTGGATACTGGAATAATAGAAACTTGCAATTCAGTCAGCCTGACAATGTTGGACATTGAAGCGCCGTACCTACCAATGTTTTTGCAAAGGCTGATAAGCAAGACCATTGTAACAAGCAAGGCTGTTGTAACAACTCGATCTACATGGTATGATATTGTTCGTTTTGGGCTCTTGGGCCTTATCCCCGCACCCTCACCTTCACGGGTTTAAAAACACATCATATACCAAGGAGGAGATACAAACTCGCACGTATATATCTCATCCCCTTCCCCTTCCCAGACGATGTGGGACTATGACACCTAGGTACCAGCCTTACCGTCCGCCTACTAAAGGTATTACAACCGTGTTGGGCATGCAGACCTGTAAGACAAATCTCCATATATTTCATGATAATGGGGGTAACTCTAAGGTCCCTAATATCTTACAAGCATAGAATTGCACAGGGACTCGTACAGACCGATATATTATGAATATATCAGTCTGTATCTTAATGTTTATCGTCGACTTTATCTCAGTTTCATATAAGAAACAACATATCTTCATAGACACAGCACAATTGGTACACAATTATACCATCTAAAAATTGTATCCAACCCACTGAGGATAAATGATTAAAAGAAACTGTCTTTCATCCTCTCATTTTCGTTTTTAATCAAAATTCAATATTCTGATTTTAGCGTCCAAACTTAACACATGATGTGTATATGATTGCCAAAAAATTGCCACTAATAATTTCTGATCTCCAGGTCCAAAATGGTAGATTGTACATGCCATGTGCATTTGTTTTACTGTATGTAAGAAAATGTTTTTTGTTCGCATTGCCACATTAACTATGTTTATCTTGCTGCAGGAATACTGCAAAAACCTTTTATGCTGCACGCATCGTCTTTGAGATTCTTAATCAGTTTGGTGAACTCCAACCTGATGTGAGTTTCCAGTTTTGCATATACTAATTTCTATTTTGCTGCTCCATACATTTTGAGTTTTGAAAGGAAGTTTTTGTTGTTCTCTAATGTAATTCTAGTTTGATTTGTTCTTGTTGCCTTCTTTGACACCTTGAGCAGAAGCAGAATTATGCTGTTTGGAAAGCAGCAGATATAAGGAAAGCTTTGAAATAAGGAAGGAAACCTGAGCCAGGCCCTCCTGGTGGCGATAATAATATTTCTCCCTCTGACACACCAACACTGCGTATGTACGTTTCGAAAGTCAAATTATTAATTATTACAAAATATTGAACTAGTTTTAGTGTCTGTTGATTATTTTTCATTTATAGGATCTCGATCCAAGGCAAAATCTTCCTGGTTCCAGTCATGGATCAGGAGCTGAAGATCTACCATCTCAGTTCCCATGACTGGCAATTACCAATCATCAACAGGTTTTCCAGATTTGCCTCCCTCATACCAACAATAGTATCTCCATCACGGCCTTCATTCCCAAATAAATATACCTCCACAAAATTTACCATCGCTGCCTCCTTCACACCCAAGCTCTTGATTATTCTGCTGATGATTGCAACTCATTTCCATCTCCACGCAACATTTCACCAAATTACTGTTCTCAGGAAACTCCCTCCCCGTTGTCCAGTCCTATCCTGGCTTTGCTGACCAGTCTCCAGCAGCTTTGACAGACCATGCATCTTACTTTCAAGGCTCAGAGGTCCCCTATCCTCAGCATTCAGCTACCCCTGTATCAAGTCAACCATCAACAGTTAAATAAAATTTTAGTAGGAGGGTTGGGACAAATGAAGAACCCACAACTTCTTCACAAACATTCCATTATGACAGCAATTACCAGCCACCACCTGATAAGATTGCGGGGGCCCAGAAGGCAACAAGGTTTGTAGTTGGGGCTTTGGCATCTGATGATGTTGTTGTTGCAGTTGACTTCCTTAAGAAGTCTTTTGAATTGTTGACTAATCCATCTGTGAGTAAGTAAATCCTGTGTATGGCTGAGCGGTTTTTAGTGGTGTTTGTGTGCGGTTTGATTTACTGTAGATTGCTTGATATTTGCTGGAAAACTTTGAGATTTTACTTCAGCATACATCTTCTATACAAATTGCTTCAACTAAAAAGGAGAGATGCCATTTCTACTGATTTGCTCATACTATATCTCATTATGATTAGTTTAGCAATATGACCTAATATTTCCCCCGAAAACATGATTTTGTTTGATTTTGTTTAGGTACCTTCTTTTCTTTTGTTTTCTTTCAAGTGCTAATATTTGGAGTTGAGCCATTTGTTGTGCTGAAAGTTGTTTATATTTACATTTGCCTTACTCGAGTTGTTAGCTTTAGGTGTTTTTGCAGGTAGATTCTAAAGTATTCTTGGACTAAATAAATAAATCAAATAAATGAAGTTGAAAATGAATAAATTGCATAATTGAGTGAACCGCTAAAGTGAAGGAGAGATATAATAGTAGAAATCCTTTGCAGTCAATTAGTTTGGTTAGCTAAGTTGTGCAAACTACCACATAGCACATTATCAGTTGGTGGTGTGTTGCAGGTGAGGTACGAATTTTAGAAAGAATTACATGGGATAAGCCTACTGTATTTCAAGAGGGTGTTGACAATGCGTTAATCATGGTGTAAACGTCAGATAACATGTGAATTAGGTTCTCTTGTTGATAGGAATGTTGAACCAACTAGGCTGTCTTTATAATTTAGGACAAGCAATTTTACATGGATCTCTATCTGCTTCCTTCTTGTTATTATATGTTTGTTTGTTTTTGCCCTATTAAATATTAAAGAAGTGTTTGTTTGCGGAAAAGATTTCACGTTTTTCAGGAAATTCAGGCCTCCAATATATTAACAGGCAAAACAAACACCCCCGGCCCTCGTGGGAAGCTGAAATTATTTATGGTCGTTGTTAATGAAACTAGATTATGTACTACTGTATAAAAGGATCAGGGTGACAAATAATGCTATTGATATCTATCACATTTCTCTATCAGATTAGATTAGAGCAAGTCATGGAATTATCTTCTGTTCGAATAAACTGGAAAGAATTATATATGCTCCTATTTTGATAAAGATAGCTGGGAAATTTCATGTTGAACTGCAAGTTGCTATTTTTTATCCCTAATTTCAAAAAGAAGATGGATGAAATAAAATTGTTTGACACCAAAGTGGAGATTTCTCTTATCTCAAAATAATTTCATTTCAAGTAGAATGAGCTTTTGTTACCCTTTATTCAATTCAATCACACAAATAAATAATGATAACAAGTAAGCTACATCATGCATGAACTTATCTTCTTTGGGCCTCTGCGCTCAATATTCTCTTCAAATATTTTAATATCAAGCCACGACATTTCTTATTTTGGTTGTTATATATGTATATATATATATTTTGAAAGCAATCAGAGTTTTAAAGACCCCTTACCTTTATATAAATTAAATGTATGAACATTCAAATATAATCCCTCTTCATAGGGAGAAACACCACAACAAGGCTTTACTAATCTCATGATTCACTAAAAAAAAAAAAAATAAATAAAATAAAATAAAATGATTCACTAACATTTGTAAGATATTACTTTTTTCCTTTGACATAAAGAATTCATCATCGTTACTTTTGTTCCTCTTTTTTAGCTTTAGTAGATTTTCGCGGACAAAGGTTAAAGTCTTGGGTGCATGCGTTTAAAAACTTATTTATAGCTAATTCTATTGCACCATCTTCACTAGAAAAACTTGACTATTCAGAATCTAACTTTCTTGGTTCAACGTAATTATTGTTGGATTATTCTCCTTTTCTCATAAAGCCTTAATCATTGTGAAATCTCCCTTTACTACATCCCTGCCATCTCTCTCAATAGCTCATTTCAATGAAGTACTTACTTCGTTAATGTTGTCATATTCATCTAGAGTGAGGCTAGAGAGCGAGGAAACGGGCGAGGAAACGAGCGAGGGGAGGGAGGTGGTGGGGTGGGAGCCATCCATCTCGCTCGGGATGTGTGTCACAATTTTTTGTGCGCGCATCCGAGCGGGGTGGACGGCTCCCACACCGCCACCTCCCTCTCCTCGCTCGTTTCCTCGACATTTAGAATTCCCCATTCATCTATCATCATCAAGAGTTTTTCAACCTCAGATAAAGAAGAACTTATCTCATTCTTTTAAGAGCCTCGGTCTGAGCTTTATCGCTTTGCACTATCGCTTGGCCAAAATTAACTATTTCAATCACTTCAGCCATTTTGTCCCCCTCTCCCAACTGCGGCAAACTAGGTTCTGCTTCCTTGCTCCCCGCTTCTAGTGGTTGTTCTGCTACCTGCTGCTCACTGTATTGTTGCTTCCTTGGACCTAGTTGTGCAGTTACATGTGTTTCCTTTGTTGGATTGTGGCTGTTTAAATTGCCACCCACATCCAACTCTTCCAGAGTAGTACTATTACAACTTGTAGTTTCACTTCCTTCCAGTACAGAGTGTACATTCAAAGAATGACCACTTCTTCGACTTGAAGACGTGTCTCCCTGTTGCTAATGTCCATCCCTCTTCATCTTGCATCTGTTGCACAACTTCCTTCCATGTCGCTCTCCATACTGGTGGGACAATTTTCTTCATTGGTTTGTTTCGAGGACAACCAATTTTGTTATGTCCATACCCTACACACAAAGAACATTTGGCTGGGACCCAAGCATACTCAACCTCCACAAGGGTGATTCTATCCTCATTGATTTCAATTGGTATTTTTTATGCAATTGGGAGTTAACATCTATCTCTATGCAGACTCGAGCAAATGATAGTCTAGTGCGCTCCTTCGTTGCCTTGTCAAGCATGAGCGGGGAGCCAATTGCACTTGCAAACTTAAGAATACATGGGAGCAAACTTGTGTAGATTCAAGCAATCCACTCCACAAAGGCTGCTTGATGTGTCCGATGAACTATCTGTATATCAGAGGACGCCTTCGATACAAGAAATAATGAAACCAGCATGCTTAAGGGAGAGAGCAAGGAGAAGAAGCGATCATCAAACTCTTTAGAGAAGAAAGAAAAGGCGATGTACTTAAGTTTAGAAGTTTGTTTACAAGCATGACACTAGATAAGTACATACATGAGGCGAACTTCAAGCACCTAGACAATCTTCTAGTGTGCACCCACATGATGAAGATGTGGGTGTGGCAAACTTTAATGATGGTGAGACCGGAGGGTGGGCATTTCTTATTTTGCATTGAGTAGAAGGCCAGTTGGAAAATGAAGAAGAATGTGAGTTTTAGGACGCCTGAGGAACTTGATATTATTATATTTTATGCATGAGGAATATGGTGAGGGCAAGTACATACGCCAGAATTTATATATAAACTTTTTGTATGGTTTAGTTGATGGTTGCCTTTATGTTTTTCAATGGGTGATCTTATCTAAAAAGAAAATTTTTAAAAGGAAAAGAAAAAGTGTCAAGTACCATATAATTGAATGGTTATATAGCCATGTAATATAATATATTGTTGTTAGACATCAATTTGCACTACATACTAAATTTCTTTAGGAAGACTTCAACATAACTATTTTTGGAAATCTACCAATATAATTCTTTGGTGGAGTAATTCATTGATTGAAAAAATGAAAAGTAGTAGACGAAGTAGGAAGGGAAACCAGCTCAGAATGTGGGGTTTGAAGAATGTTCTCCATCTTTTCTTTTTTTACCCTATAATATTTCGATTCTGGCTGTTTTCTCCTCTCCCTATTAATTGGACTGCACTTGATTTCCACATTCACTCTATTCTGCAAATTTTTGAATTCATATGGAACTTAGCCAAAGCTCATGTAATGAATTCTGATGAGATGATGTCCTAGTTTATTGCCATTCTGGTGACGATCTGGTATTTGCGTAATCAAATTATGTTTAATAATGCCAAAGTCTCCCCAATGAACTTTGTTTTCCATTGTAATAATCTCTGGAAGTCTTGGTCCAAGCAATAGTTTCTTACCAGATCAGACTCTACCAAACCCCATTTTCCATCGATCCCCCAAATTCTAGACACAACAATTACAGATAGACAACTTACAACCCACTCTTCTATAACACTAAACCTAGCCTCTGCGGTCCCTTCTCCGAGTCATAGGTTTTCACTTTCACAGCTGGTCTGAGACATGATACACTCAGCTCCCACCCACAGGCTCAATCTCAAAGCAAACCATGCTCATTCACTTCCACTCAGTCGTGATACAGATACAGTTATTGTCACTTTTGATGCTTGTTTTTTTTAGTCTACCAAGGAGGGAGGTGTGGGAATTTCAGCGGCTGACTTGGCAAGAAATGTTTTGGCTTCTGTGGCCTGTTAGATATGCGACAAAGTTTCAGATAGCACAATGTCGAAAGGATATACAACGGAGGTTACCTTGCTACTAATTCAGGCTTAGATATGGAGGAAATACTTCTTTTTGGAGACTTGGTGACTCTGCTTGACCACATTCAGGATGGAGATTCTCAACAACTTTCTACTATGCATTAGGTTTGACACCCTCTTATTTGTAATATTAAACGTCTGTTTCTTATGCTTCATTTTTTGCATTGTAGATATATATCTAGAGACCTTAATGGTAAGGCTCATTCTTGGCATCGGATGCCGGCAAAGTTGGATGTAATGGCTAGTAGTGTTTAATATATTGCCTAAGGCTTTTAACAAAATAAAAAAATAAAAAGGAGTATACCATCCTTATCCTATTTCAAATCACCACTAATCAATTTAAATCCAGGTTATGACATGATTTGATTTTCCTTAGAACCATTCCATGTGAGTTTCTCAAACCTTTATTCTCACCGAAGTATTGCAATCCAGATTAAGTTGACGTTCTCAAGGTAATAGGGAGGGGAGAAGATGAACTCGAAAAAGAAAGAGAGGAAGCTTGAATCCACAACACAAGCCAAATAGAAAAATATATATTTTTGAAATTCTATTTATCAATCCGAAATTCCAAATGCTAACAAATTACAAACATAAGATAAACCAATTCCTAATTCAACTGAACTTACAAAATAAAGCTAGTAGCAATTAAAGTAAAACATAAGATAAACATAAGTTCGCATGATCAGTGTTCTAAAAATCGGCCTAGGCGCTAGAAGGTAGAAAAACGCCCAGATTAATGGCTGGGCGGGTTTTGGGTAGTCTAGGCGATCTAGGCGGGGTCTGGGCGATTTTTTTTTTTTTTTAATAAAGCTGATTGTGTTTTTATTTTATTTTTCTTTCCTCTTTTTTTAGAAATAAACAATTTAATTGTTTTTTATTCAGTATATGTCTAAATGTAGCAAATGATGATTACTTAATGAAATTCTCAAAAGATTTGCCGGTACCAATTTTAGTAATGTAGATTTTATTAAACATGACTGAGGTTATTTATGCAATTTGAAGAAAAATAAAAGAGTAAGTTTGGATATTTGTCCACAAATTCAACTTTGTATAAAATATCCATCATGACCAACTTCAATCATTTGAGTTTTAATTAATTTTGTTTATGATTGTTAATTTTTCATGTTTTTAAATTTTGCATATGTATCTCGGCATTAAATTGGATGTAATTGATAAGGTATTATGCTTAACTTTTATAAATTATTAAAGTTATAATACAAAACCTAAGACCGCCTAGGTGCCGCTTGGGCGCTAGGCACCTGCTCGCCGTCTGCTAGCGCTTTTTAGAACACTGCGCATGATCATACCCTACATCACAAATATACTGTAATATTCACACTCATCATTCACTCCCTCGATATATGGCATATATAACAATATTTATGTTCAAACTTGGACAATTATGATATACTAAACTCTTTTTTTTTTAAATACATTATTCAAAATTTTACACAAAACATAGAGAAAATAATTTTTGAGCATGCCAATATATGCACATATGTGTATATAAACGTTTTGCAAAGTACACTGTCCAACTTCGACGCTTTGGCCGAGTGGTTAAGGCGTGTGCCTGCTAAGTACATGGGGTTTCCCCGCGAGAGTTCGAATCTCTCAGGCGTCGTTTCATTTTTTGGTGTTGGTCTTTCTTTTTATTAGGAAAGTCTAACCCGATTATTGGATGACTCTAAAGCCCAATGGGCCAAAGTTTTTTGGACCAGTCTTTGAAGCACCCATGATTTAGGAAATCTTATCTAAACTCATCTGAATTTTTCATTAACGATCTTCCTAAACTCAATCAATTTTGTTTTTGCTGGCCAAAGTTGAAATAACCCTCTGCCTGTTTTAACTAAACTGATTGAGACGTCAATTATTTTATTTTGCTATTTTTTTTTTTACAATGCTTGTTCATAACATTGCTCAATCCAAACTAGCTAAAACTTTTGAAACTACTAACCTTAATTTAATTGTGTGTTTGATGGTGCTTTACGGTCAAAGATAGAGAGAGACCAGAGCCCAGTGGGCATGAACATGACCCTCCCCAACTAACCATTAAATCTCATTTCTTTGAACAAAACTTTTGGATCACTATACAAACACACATATCAAATCTCCCTGTAAAAAGTGTAAAGAACATATGATATGTTTATAGTCGTTTGAAAAAGTTGATTAAAGATCACAGTTAAATAATATGCTAGCTATATTTAAGTGAGGGGGCTTTTAGGTTGACAGACAGAACGTGTATAGATTCCACCACCCAAGGGAGTCTCCCAATGCCACAACATGCACAAAGAGAAGCCCCCACAACCCTTGAAATAAGGGCTATCCATCCCACTGCGCCGTTTACCTTTTTCTTTTTTCGTTTGCCCATTCCATTACCTTTCTTTTGTGTACGTTGTTAAAATATGGGATATGGGATGGTTTGGTGAAGGAAATAGACAGATAAAAGGGTGAGTTTAAGTTCAAACGTCACTGTGGGAACCTCACATGGTTTCAGCCTCAAAATCAGGGATGTGTTTTTGTGATAGGCTGAGGTTATGACTTCACACTCCTTCCCCCTATCTATCTTAAGTATTCTCACACTTGACCAATGATTTGTTTTTTTCTTCTTCATCTAATCGCTACACCAAATAGACACTTTGATAACAACTCTCAAAACAATATCATTTTTGAGATGTTGCAATTCACCGAACAATTTTAAGTCAAAACTAAATTTAGTCAAAAAATGAAAAACAATAACACAAAAAAATGATACAATAAGTTGGATCATCATGAATAATATCACTTTTATAACCATACTCTTCATGGTGATACAATTATTGTATCATTTTGTTTGTGAAAATGTGTAAAATTATTACACTTCAAAAGTAATACTGTTTTTGGGGTTGTTATAAAAATGTCAATTTGGTATAGTATATCTTCTTTACTAAAAGATGGTAGACTTGGTTTAGGTGGCTTGTGAGCTTCTTTAGTTTTCATCTTTTAATTAATTCTACCATGATTTCCCCCTTCAATAATTGAGTTTGTAGTACTACTACAATATATGTATTGGCAATAACTAGAATTAGAAGCATAGTAACCTTCTTTGGAAAATATGTACCAAAGTGTGTGATAAAGTAACTCGCAACTATAACTCAATTTACGATAGCCTGCGTTACTGAATTGAGAAATTTTCAATAGTAATATTCATCGAAAACTGACGTATCATACACTTTTCATGCTTCTATCAAGTATGAGATGAAGAATATTACAACACACTAATTAGGAGGTTAAGACAATAACCCACTTGTTGAATACTACCAAATACTTTCTGTAACACCATAGCTAAAGCAAGCAATCGTAGACGCAAATCTTTATCATAGCCGAACACTCTTATTACGGACCATAGTGGATATTGCTATAGTGTCAGCCATTAGTGGACATAACCACTATTATTAAACAAATCATTATACCTGATTAACACCCATATTTTGTAATGACTACGTACCCCAGATTCTATGTTCTTGGGACTTGGGTGTCCAAGAGACCAATTGCCTCTCTTTTTGTGATAAATAGGATCACACAAATGCATCCAGATGCTCTTTTAGTTTTTCCTGTCAAATCCATTTTTAATTTGCAATTTAAACATACTGTAATGGCTTCTTCTTAGCTTTCTTGTCTATGGTGTCAGAATATATCATCCAAAATTTTGATAAATGGCAGATAAGAAGTTTAATTTACATATGGATTTGAAATCCTGGCCACAGGGAATTATTGGATTTTAAAACTAACAATGTCATTTGATGCAACCTTGAGGATGGTGTGCATAAATTTTCCCAAAATAAAAAGTCTCCCCACCCAACTTTAATACATTTAAGATTCTTTGGGATTTTTCATAGGTTGCAGTATCCTTCAATACTTAATGAATATTCCCTTAATAGTAAACTTATTATTTGATCCATCCCTTGTTGTCTACTTAGACTTTACATGTGATGGTAGAACAAGTAAATCATAGATTTTTGGAGGTATCGTTTGGCAGCATTGTTATATATGATTATTAATATATGGTTGGGTGTCTAAAAGGATTGAAATCATTATAAGGTGTATGAAAATGGTAGCTCGTGTGTCAATCATATATAAGATCTTGTAGTTGTGGCACGATCATTGTTAGGTTAATGTGTTTTGAATTTGTATCGATATCTCATATATAACCCTAAAACATGGTCAAGATTGCATTTGAAAGCTTCTATGTTTGTAGTCTAAAGCTAGTCCAAATTTCAAAAATTGGATCCAACCTTTTACCCATAAGAGTAAATTTTATCACTGGAGTTTTGATTTCCACATTGTAGACTTGGAAAAGAGAAAATAATAATAATAATAATAATAATAATAATAATAATAATATAAATTGGGACACCTCAGCCTCTCGAGTTGAGAAAGACACGTTGTGTTGGAAAAAAGCCTTTCCAAGAAGAGGCGGTGGTTGTTAGAATGACGTATCCATTGTTTAAGAATTTGTAGATGATGTGGAGATTATTAAGTTGTGCTAGATATCAAAATATGAACATGTATGAATAAGTTCTGACACACGTATATATAACTAATTGCTAGGAAATCGGTTTTTTTTTGCAATTAGGTTCATGTGGTGCGATCTAGGGATGATGATAGAATCCTCTATATGTTAACTTGATATCTCGAGAATGTCATAATACTCTTCAGATCATGGCATGTCACCCTAGTTTTTAAAATATGATTCTCTAACAAGATGAGACAAATGTATATTAGAAGTCACTGGATCGACAATTATTAGAACTAGACAAGCCTTATCAGGTATTGGTCGATGAATTTAGTTTCAGCTCATTTGGCGAACTGATAAATATGGGGAGGTTGTCATATTGAGGTTTGTGGAGCCTAAATCTAGGGTTTGAGCGAGGCTTCATTAGTGATTGTAAACCTTGATTCTCTAGTAGATTGTGGTGCACTTTGTGGATGTAGGCAGAATTGGCCGAATCATGTTGGTTCGTATTCATTTCTTGAATTATTTGGTTGTTTGCCTTTGTTTAGATTGTTTGGTTTGTAATTGTTGCATTGATTCCCAAGACCCTGGGATTAGTAGAATTATTAATTTGTAAGATGTCAAGGGCTGTAGATTGAGATATTATTTGCAAAATAAAGAATTGGAGTATTTTGCGCAACTTGTAAATTGTTTCAAGACACGAAGCTGAATGTTTGTTGGTTGTCTGAGGTTGTTTATGAAGTTTGTTGTAAAATAAATAACTGGTTATACTGGTCTACACGGCTTGATTCGGGTTGGACTTTAGTAAAAACTGACAACAAAACTGAAATATGTCAATTTTAGTGTCCTGTAAACCAAACCAAACCAAGCTACAAGGAAAACTTAACCAAATTTCAATCATTCAGGTGGTCTTAATTTGATGTGGTTCACGTGAAACACCTCTCAATCCTTCATGTGGTCTTAATCCGATGCGGTTCATAGAGGGCACACTTCAATTGTGCAAGTGGTAAAATGCAACAAAAATCTAGAGAGCCAGGCCCGCTCCAGGGCAGCCCAATACCATCCATCATCCTAGAGATGTTGGAAATGGGCCAATCTCTAGGATGATGGATGGTATTGGGCTGGCTTGGCTCTCTAGACTTGCTCAAAATGCAATTTAGATATTGAATTGTATTAATGCTTCATTTATTTCATTGAAATTTATTTTTTAGAATTTTTTTTCCAGAACTTGAATTTTCTAGTGTTTGTTTCAAGGAAACTATAAAATTTTGGAAATTGTTTATTCCAAAAGAGCCTCGTGGATGAAAAATCAACATGACAAGTTTAATGAAAATTTCAACATTTTTCTTAGTTTTTTATTCTCACCATTTTATTTTCAGAACCACACCACCATACCACACCAACACCACTACCATACCACAATGAACCAACACCATCCTACCTCAACTACACCCCACCACACCACCACCATATTGCAACTACCATCACCATCACCGCTACTATCAACACCATAAGTCAATCACCACCGCCATTGCAATCACTATAGCACAACCACCACTATTACCACAAACCGTCACCACCACCATAACATAATTGCAACTGCCACCATAGCAAAACCACCGCTACCACTGTCACGATAAAAATTATGCCATGGCCATAACCACTACTAACACGAATACGGTACAACCACCACCATCATAACACAACCACCGCTGCCACCTTCAAGCCGCAATTATTCTCTACCACCACCAACACGACTACAACCACTGTCACAATCATAATCGCTACTATTTCTACCACCACATCAACTACAAAATCAATGACCCCTCCTCTATTGCCACCACAATCAATCTAACTATTATTAACAAGACAAATACTTGATCATTTGAAAAATAATTTCAATGACACAGCCAAACAACATGAAAAGTTTTTGGGAATATAAAAATTCTCAAAACTTTATTTTCATAATTTTTTTCCTTAAATATTTTTTTTTAAATAAAAATGAGCGGGGTTATTTAGGATCCCCGAACCTTAGAAATGAATTACAATCACTCTTACATTCACTCGTTACATCATCCACAGGACAAAAACTTGCTTAAAATCTACACCTAAGAACCTAATTAGTTCTAGACTCACCGTCTCCAAGTTGGGGAGTAACCCTGCAAAGTGATCTGCTACTAAAGAAGTTGCATGATAGACCTGCCATAACTTGTCTTCCTCATAAGTACCAATCAATCCTTTAATCACTCTCATGACGTGGTTTATACCTAATGTGAGCCCCAGGATGTACGAGAAGTCGTCGTAAGGATACGAACCACAATGAATCCTGATATAAAAACCATTGAATGCTAGCACTAATCTAGCATCCATACAAGGTTCTAATAAACATTTGCATTCTACTTGTATTATCATCAGCAGTTACCTGAATTTAGGATTTGTCTTCTTGCTTCGAGAAGACCTTCGAGGAACATCTACCGTGGGAGTCTGTATTGTGGTAACCTCCCGTTCTTTTTCACTAGTGTTTTGCCCCGCCTTTGCTGCTTCCTTTTCAAGTGAAGTTTGAAATTCAGCAACCACTGCCTCCATGCCTATTCGTGCAATTGCTGACTGCACAGCCTTAACGTTTTGGGGTGTTAGGCAAGCCATGAGCATTGTGGGATCTTCCCCCAGTCCTCCGTAACCAGCGATCGCGCGAAGTACCTCCACTACTTGCATTGGGTTTTCCTCGGAGTTAGATATGGGGGTAGACAAACCTGGCTCCGCTGCTACTTCAGCGTCTGATTCCGCAGCCTGAATCGCTGTTTCAATCCCATTGGGTGAGTAACCTGCATCCCTACAATCATCCAACAACCCAAACTCTACCTGCTGATCTGTTTCAGCGCCTGCTGTCTGGATCGCAACAGTTGGTACTTGTAAGTCAGCCTGTATTTCCTGTGTGACATCATCACTAGACGGCTTCTTAATCGAACCAGTTCGAGGAAAGTGACCTGATTCGCGGACGGGAGAAAGAGCTCCAGCTGCGACAGTTCCTGGAACCACCTCTGCTGGACCGAAACAGAGCGCAGGCTCCCATGTTTCGGTGCTGTTGGCTGGCTGAGACAGCCCATTATGTGCGGTTAGAGACTGCGTTTCCTCGGCTTTGTGCATTAGCACACCTGACGGAGACATCACCGAGTGCCCGGACACCTTTTTCACACCTGAAACAAGCTGCCCAACCTGAATTTTTGGAGTCAGCTTTGGGTGGTGTCCAAGAACCTGATCAATCTCTGAAGTTGTATACCCCGCCTCTAATAGGCATTCCTCCGTAGATTCGGATTTGACCCCGGTTTGATCATGCTCTAATTTCTGACCCGTTGTTTGAAAATCCGCTGGAGCATCCTCCTCTTCCTCAGTATTCTCCATTAGAGCCTCAAAGGTGTTTGACAAAACCACCTTTCCTGGATCAGTTGCCCCCGGCTTGGTCTCCACGACTCCCTCCGGAATCTCCTTGCCTTTGCTATTTTTTGATCCACTCACACCCACATCCGAATTTGAAAGAATTTTCCTTTCTAAGCACTGGAACATAATGTTGCTTGGTAATAATATTTTCTGCCGTGGATTTGACTACCTTCTCAGTCTTACCAATGTCCGATACTCGGCCTCCGGCCTTAATGCCGAGCTTCTTGCGACAAACAGTCTCCTGATGCCCTATCAAAGAACAAAAATCACAATATTTGAAACCTGGGTATTCTATCTTCTGCCAAAAACCTCTATTATTGGCTCTATCAATCCATACTCTGTTTGGTAATTTGTCTGCCAAAGTCATCTCCACGCAAACACGGGCAGAGCCCGGGCGTGACAGGCAACGAGTATGATCATCCATCCGTAAAAAACCACCAAAAGAGTTCACAATTGCTTTTAAAATAGGGGGATGAAATAAATGTAAAGGTAAATTAGGCAACTCTACCCATAACGGCACCGAGATCGGGTCCTCCTTCAAACTGAAACCATCATGCCATCGAAAAGCTTTGAACCGAACTCCACGGATCAAAAATGAGTCTCTCGACAGAACTTTCTTTGCTTCCTCCTCAGATTGAAGGCGGGCTAACACGTGCCGTTGATTTAGTAAACCGAGTGAGAAATCGCCTAAAATGCCCCAAGTTCTGTGAATCGAATCTCGAATATCTGCCAAAGTTGGTCGATAGCTGGAGAATTTTAGGACAATCACGTGTTTTTCCATGAAAACTTCTCCACGAACTTCATCCGTGGCCGTGATTCCGATTGCTGGGGCCCCCTCTTTGCGAAAACGGGTTCCTTCGACCGGAGTCTCCGCAGCGGCTTCCACCAAAATTTTTCCCAAAATCTGGGCGAAAGAGGGCTTAAAATCCCCATGACCCGGTCCCGTGGGGGGAGGGGTGAAGGCTGGGGCCGTGACCATCACATCCAAAAATCAGTCCGTAACGCCTGGCGGAGGACGACTGGCGGCTGGCGGAGGACGGCTGTCCTGTCGGCACACCCCGTACTTGGCTCCCGTGAGAGAGAGAGGTGACTGATATCGCGGCCGTGAGGCGTCCAAGCGGCGGTCGGAGGATATCGCGGCCTGGAACGGTGGATCTCGCGGCCTGGAACGGTGGATCTCGCGGCCTTGAAGCCGATCGAACTCACGACCTGGAACCTGGTGGCGGCGGCGGTTGGTCAGCGCTGCTTGCAATGGTGGCGGCGGCGTTTGGGCAACCCTCTTGTCTGATGTCTCCTCTCTGTGGTTCCTACCTCCGTAAAGCATCCATTTGCATTTGAATGTAGTAGTACCTCAAAGAGAAACTCTTGCAGATTGAGAGAGATCTATGACTGAAACCCTAAGTCGAGATGAAAAGATGGTGAAGAGAGAGCATTGTTCTTGCAGATTAACTACACAATGTGCCTTAGTGTATTGATCTATTTTGCCCCTCTCGAATCTTCAACATTGTTTTTCCCCTCAACTTAGACACTTGCCACGTTCAAGTGTGAGGTTTTACTTTTCCTTAAATATTTAACATCCGTGAAAACAACGGAGCCTAAATGAAATTCGTAGTTGAGTCACGAGGCCCAAATACCCCAAATTAAGGGTGGGCACGGGACGGGATGGGACGAGATAGACCCATCCCTATCCCATCCCATTCATAAGGGATCGGGATGGGACGAGATCAACGTGCTCTCATTTTTTTGACAAATTACTGCTTACCCAAGACCCAATTTGCCTAGTTGAAAAAGAGACAAAGGCAATTCGTAGAACTACACATAAATAATAGCCTTAGATTGAGTATACAACATCATAATAAACTACCATAAATGAAAGTTGAAATTCACCCTATAAATAAGATTTCTGCAGAGTTTTGAATGACTAAGAGGTGGACAGTATAATGGCAATGGTGAACCTGCTCTACTGTTTCGAATAGTGAACCAAATGATAAGTAGATTTGGGGTCTAAGAAGAATGTTTCATTATTGCTTTAAAAAAAAGTCATTAAATTCATTGTCTTGACACGAAATAAAACTCTCTAATATAGTTAGCAATCCCATTTTGAGTTTTAAAGAGTTTGCAAATAAATAATTCATTTAGAATTCTAGAAATAAACCAATATCAAGTAGTTGCAGATATAGACTAAAATCAATTACATTGATTTCAACTAAATTCATTTTTCTTCAATTACACAAATATTGCAATCCTAAAATAAATAAATAAATAAATATATTAATAATAAATATTGAAAAATTTGCTCGGGACGGAACGGGATTGGCGGGATTGAAAATCTTCATTTCATCCCATCCCATTCTAGATCGGGACGGGACGAGATCAGGATGGAATTATTCAATCCCATTAAGACCTGAAAAAATCGGGACGGGATGGGATGCACACCCCTACCCCAAATCAAATGTGATCCACATCCTTTTTAAATTTTTTCATTACTTATTGATTTAATTGTAGTTTAATCTCTAGCTAATTTTAAAATTGGCATCATGGTTCAGATTGTACGCCCATTTGATTTGATCAAATTCCATATTGAGGTTTACAGCACTAATAACTTGAAGAGTCCTGTCATCCGTGGCTGCATAATTGAGTGTCCCCCACAGGCATTCCCATGCCCATTCCAGCTCCCATGCATAGACACACACCCACACACAACAAGTACTGCTAAGGATATTGTTAATCTAAGCTGATCCAAAACAAAGGGAACAGCCATTGACAGCATACTGATGATCAGAATCAAAATTCATGCATACATACATGTTGATCATATGCCAGTTGCCTTGCTTGATTTCTAAACTTAGAATCCCTATTTTCCATTTTGAGTACTCTTGAGTCTTGACACAAACAACTGTATAGATGCTCTACCCATGAGCTTGTGCACTTAATTGATTGATTCATCTTATTCTCCCTACCTAGCTATCTCCCTAAACTCAAACTTCCTTCAAACACAATCATCTTCCCTGCTAAGCTTGAAACCGACCCACTAAGCTCAATCAATCAAACTTGACCAATGGCTCTGAAGCATCAACAAACACAGTGCCTGAGTAGTTGTTGCGTGAATCCAATACAAAAATAGTACCTTGCTGGTTTGGTTTGTCAAAAGAGCTATCAACCATCATGTGAAAATATACCAAGTTTACTTACATAAAAGACCACCTCCACCTTCCGTCTAATTAATTCACTTAAGTAATAAAAGCACACACACACACACACACTTGTTTTGAGGAAAACAATGCATGGACACATGGTGTCTCTGCACCTACGCGTGACGCGATCTAAACTCATCTCACCACCACCTCCCTCTCTACTACCATACTAAACGTAAACATTAAATTTGACTTTAAACAAACCAAGCCAAAACCTGCATACAAATGTATATTATTTGGGATTGTCTCCCTCCCTCGCGCGTTTCCTTGCTGGTTTCCTCGACAATTAGAATTCCCCATATTATATGGTGAGGTCATCTCCTCCACGAGGTAGTACAGTGTGGTGAAACTAGGATGGATTTTATTAAAGTTTTTCTTCTGTCTTTTTTAACTTTGTTGTTTCATAAAATATTCATTCATTATATCTCTTCACTTCACTCCAAGTACTATCACTCACTTTGTCCAGAGCATTGCTACAGAGCACTGGGGGTTTGCCTGGTATTTTGCCTGGTGCTACCCCCCACCATCCATTTAGCCTCGCGATATGTGCTTCACCCATCTCGAGGCAAAATGAACGGTGGGAGGTTTGCACCAGGCAAAATACCCCCGGTGCAACAAAGAATTTTCGCTTTGTCCATCTATCTATTCTTGAAAACCAAGGAACCCAACAGTCCAACACAACTATAGAACGCACACCCAACACTAGTAGTGGTGGTGAAGTTCAAGAAGAAAGAGGGGAGGAGACCCAATGCAAAAAACTCGAGAAGAGAGGTCTGGGAATTGAGGAAACCAAATGTCAATACCAAACTCTAGGAGGAGCAGCAACTCCTCCATTTCTTACTTCAACACCACCACCACATTCACCTCCACCACCCTCAAACCTCACTTCTTCTTCTTTTCTTTGTTTCTTCTTCCAATATTTGTTGAATGTAACCATGAAGTTTTCACTCTCTTCACTTGGCTTCACACAGATACTAAGACTACTTCTTCGTCATCTCTTATTCCTTCATGGAACCTCCAGGACACCAATCCATGTAAATGGGCTTACATAACATGTTCGCCACAAAACTTGGTCACCCAAATAAACATCCAATCATTCCCCTTATCACTACCCTTCCCTTCAAATTTCTCTAGCTTCACTACCCTTCAAAAACTCATTATTTCAGATTCAAATCTCACTGGTTTCATCCCATTTGAGATTGGTGAGTTTTCTTCACTCATCACTCTTGATCTTAGTTCAAATAATCTTGATGGTCCAATCCCACCTTCCATAGGCAAGCTTAAAAAACTTAAAGATCTCATTCTCAACTCCAACCAACTCACAGGAAAAATCCCACCAGAGATTGGTGATCTTCTAGCCCTTCAAAACCTCTTCATTTTCGACAATCGTCTCAATGGGAACCTACCCATTTCACTTGGCAAACTCACTTCATTACAAGTCTTGAGAGCTGGTGGAAACAAGGACATAGTGGGTCAGGTTCCAATCCAACTTGGTGAGTTGACAAACCTCACTGTTCTTGGTCTAGCAGATACACAAGTGTCTGGGACGATTCCGCCTTCGTTGGGTAAGCTCAAGAACCTCCAAACTCTTTCCATTTACACTACTATGCTCTCTGGAGAAATCCCACCAGAGATTGGTGATTGTGAGGAGCTTGTGAACCTATATCTTTATGAAAATAGTCTTTCAGGTGTGATTCCAAAAGAGTTGGGGAACCTTAAAAAGCTCGAAAAATTGCTTCTTTGGCAAAATAATTTTGTTGGGGCTATCCCAGATGAGATTGGGAATTGTTCAAGCTTGACAATGTTGGATACTTCTCTGAACTCACTCTCTGGTACCATCCCTTGGTCTTTTGGTAGATTGTCCAAACTCGAAGAGCTTATGCTTAGTAGTAATAACATTTCGGGTTCTATACCATCTGTTCTTTCCAATGCTACCAATTTGTTGCAGTTACAAGTTGATAGTAATCAAATCTCAGGTTTGATTCCAATGGAGATTGGGCTGTTAAAGAATTTGAATGTATTTTTTGCTTGGCAGAATCAGTTAGAAGGTAGCATTCCATTGACTTTAGCTGATTGTAGTAATTTGCAAGCATTGGATTTGTCTCATAATTTTCTTACTGGAAGTATACCTCCTAGATTGTTTGTGCTTCGTAATCTTACAAAATTGCTATTGATTTCCAATGACATTTCGGGGTTTATCCCTGTGGAAGTGGGAAAATGTAGCTCACTGGTTCGATTACGTCTTGGTGATAATAGGATAGGAGGCGAGATTCCAAAGGAGATTGGGGGTCTTAGAAGTCTGAACTTTTTGGACATTTCAGGGAATCGTCTTGTCGGAATGGTGCCGGATGAGATAGGGAACTGTATAGAGCTGCAAATGGTGAACCTTAGTAACAATACACTTCGAGGTTCTCTGCCTTCTTCGCTTTCATCCCTGAGTGCTCTGCAGGTTTTGGATCTTTCATTGAACAGGTTTACAGGTCCTATTCCTGCAAGTTTAGGTCGTCTTGTTTCATTGAATAAGTTGATCCTGAGTGGAAATTCTTTCTCTGGATCGATAGAGTCAGCACTGGGATTGTGTTCAAGCCTCCAGTTACTCGATTTAAGCAATAATGCAATGTCAGGGGTGATTCCAGATGAGTTGTGTAGGATTGAAGCTCTTGATATCGCTCTCAATTTAAGTGGGAATGCATTCACCGGAGTGATCCCGCCTCAGATATCTGCTCTTAGCAAGTTGTCCGTGCTTGACCTCTCATACAATAAGCTTGGAGGAGACCTTACACCACTTTCGGGGATGGAAAACCTCGTGTCTCTGAACATTTCTTACAATAATTTCACAGGTTATCTTCCAGACAGTAAATTATTCCATCAGTTATCATCGAAGGAGCTAGCTGGGAACCGGGGCTTATGCTCTCAAGGTCATGATTCATGCTTCTTAAGTGGTGTAAATGGGATGGGATTATCTGAAAAAAGCAGCAATGTCACAAGATCGCGGAGACTAAAGCTGACAATTGTACTGTTAATTACAATGACTGTGGCAATGGTCATTTTGGGAGCCTTGGCAGTGATTCAAACTAGGAAAGTTGTTCGGCATGATGATGAATCAGAGATGGGAGGAGGGGATTCGTGGCCCTGGAAATTTACACCGTTCCAGAAACTGAATTTCTCGGTAGACCAAGTTCTTAGATGTTTAGTGGATGGTAATGTGATTGGCAAAGGGTGCTCTGGTGTGGTTTATCGTGCAAACATGGACAATGGCGATGTGATAGCAGTGAAGAAGCTATGGCAAACAGCTCTTCCCACCATGAACAATGGTGATGGTGATGACGACATTTGTGGTGTTGGCAGTGTTCAAGATTCTTTCTCGGCTGAAGTGAAGACTTTAGGTTCTATCCGTCACAAGAACATTGTAAGGTTCTTGGGTTGCTGCTGGAATCGGAACACGAGATTGCTAATGTATGATTACATGCCTAATGGGAGCTTGGGTAGCCTTCTACACGAGAGGAGTGGGAGCTGCTTGGAATGGGACCTGCGGTATCAAATTGTGTTAGGAGCGGCTCAAGGCCTTGCTTACCTTCACCATGATTGTCTCCCTCCTATTGTTCACAGGGACATCAAGGCCAACAACATCCTCATTGGCCTCGAATTTGAACCTTACATTGCTGATTTTGGGTTAGCCAAGCTTGTGGATGATGGAGATTTCGCACGCTCCTCCAACACGGTTGCTGGTTCTTATGGGTACATTGCTCCTGGTATGTAGTTATAATGCCATCTTTTAAATTTCAAAGAATGTTTGTTTCATAAGTATCCATGGATGGAAAACAATTTAGCATTGTAATTAGGTTGACCCAACACTACACCACACAAAACCCTAAATGTTTTGTAGTCAGTTGGTAATGAACTCATTTAGCAACTTCATCTGTTGTATGCAGAGTATGGTTACATGATGAAGATAACGGAGAAGAGTGACGTTTACAGCTATGGTGTTGTGGTATTAGAGGTGTTAACAGGAAAACAACCTATTGATCCAACAATACCTGATGGACTCCATGTGGTAGATTGGGTGAGGCAGAGGAGGGGTGGTATAGAGGTCCTCGACCCAAGTCTACGAACTAAACCGAAATCAGAGGTAGAGGAAATGATGCAAGCATTAGGTGTGGCTTTACTCTGTGTCAATCCCTCCCCAGATGAGAGACCGACAATGAAAGACGTTGCAGCAATGCTGAAGGAGATGAGGAACGAAAGAGAGGAGTATGCCAAGGTTGATGCACTCCTCAAGGGATCACCAGCTGCAAATAGCCAACAGGACAATGGTCCAACATCATCAGTGGTGGCATCATCGAAGGCGACGATCACAGCATCAATGCACCTACAAGGCAATAACAGTAGCTTCTCAGCAACATCACTGCTGTATTCCACTTCCTCTAATGCCAAAACAGCTTACAAATAATTTGTTACAATCAGTTACATTATTCATGAAGAAGTTTGTCCCATTTCAATCAGCTCTTCGGTTTCAAAACTTTCCTTGTTTTTGTCTTTGATGAAGTAATGAAGAGAAGGTTTATAATCACTTGACACAAGTAGCAACAAATGAGACTGACTGATCCAGTTTGGCCATTTTAGAGTAGTTTGTTGATATGTGATACTCTTATGTTTGTCTCTTGGTCATTTGCTTTTGCTGTGTATTGTGAACCAGGGTAATGATAGTATCTACTCATGTAATTAACCCAGGCAGCCCATGGCTCACCCCAAAATCCTGTAAACCCTCCTGGCCTGGCCAATAATATTTGTTTTTGTGCGTTGTATTATAACATTTCAAATTCTTTATACTTTTCAAATGGTTGTTATTGAAAAAACCAAAGCGAAGGAGTTCTACTTGAGTCCCTAAAAAAATTAAAACATAATTTTTGGAAAAAATATTCCTTGTAAACTAGTTCTTTCTCACAGTGAGTAATAAGGGATGCAGTAGATATTTACTCCATTTCGTCGAACTATGGAAGTTCGCACCAAGTCGAACAGTGGGGATTCACATTCGCTCCGAACTATGGCAGTTCGTGAAACTTGAACTATGGTACTCGCTCCGAACTATGGCAGTTTGTGTAGCATTGAATGATGACCGTTCACGACCATTGTTTGAAACTTCGAGTTTCATTCAATCCAGTTCCATGGATATATCTGTTTCTTGGAAGCATTGGCTCAGAAACGCATTGTGAAAATGGACAAGAATATTTTTGCATTACCTCTAATGATTGCGGACGAAAGCGCATCTTAGAGAAGTTATTGTGTCTCTCGAGTGGGCTTTACGCCACGACTATTCGAGCTATTGAATCCAATAATGTTATAAGAGAGGATCTCTTGGATTTAGACACGTATTGTCTTTGGCACGACAAATTAGGACATCCCGATCGCGATTTGATGATCCGTATCCTCAAAACTTCTCACAGACATCCATTCTTTTGAGTTACCCGAAGCACTAAAAGGAATCCGCTTCGGTTAACCAACGTTGGTCCACTGGTCGCTGCACCAAGGGGTGTTGCCGCCGCCGTTGCTGCCGCACCAAGGGGTGCCGCCATGCACGCAACTCGCTCGTTCTGCAAAGCCTGTTCATTGGGAAAATTAGGCTTGAGACTGTCCTATGCAAAGGTTTCTAAAGAGTCCATCCCATTTTTACAGCGAATTCAAGGGAATATTTGTGGACCTATCCAACCAACTTGCGGACCATTTAGATATTTTATGGTGTTGGTTGATGCGTCGACACGCTAGTCACATGTGACGCTACTGTCCACCCAAAATGTTGCATATGCTAAACTCTTAGCCCGGATAATTCGGCTGAGGGATCACCACCTAGATTACCCTATTAAGTCAATTCGACTCGATAATGTTGGAGAGTTTACATTGAAAACATTCGATGATTATTGCATATCCATTGGGATTGATGTTGAACATCTGGTTCCCCATGTTCACACCCAAAATAGTCTCGCGGAAGCCACCATCAAGAGGTTACAGATGGTTGCTCGAACGTTGGTTATGCGCACCAACCTGCCTATATCCGCATGGGATTATGCAATTTTGCATGCAGCAATGTTACTCCGTTTGAGGCCGATTGTCACCCAACCATTCTCTACGTCATAGCTGGTGACTGAATACGAACCGGATCTTTTGTACTTACGCATTTTTGGGTGCGCGGTTTATGTGCCAATTGCGCCACCACAACGTACCAAAATGGGGCCTCAACGAAGGATGGGTATATATGTGGGATATGATACACCATCAATTATCCGCTACTTGGAACCCTTGACAGGCGATCTCTTTAGCGCACAATTTGCTGATTGTCATTTTGATGAGACAGTCTTCCCGTCGTCAGGGGGAGATAAGAATGTTAACGTTCAATAGGAACGACAGGAATTGTCGTGGTTTGTCCCCACTTTTTCTCATCTTGATCCCCAAACCGCACAGTCCAAGAGTGAGGTGCGGCAAATTCTCGATCTTCAGAGCGTAGCAAATAAGTTGCCATACGTTTTCACTGATATCACTAAATTGACGAGATCACATATACCTGCTGCAAATGTGCCTGCAAGGATTGGCGTCCCCACCACAGGACATAGTGCCACCCCGGGAGACACCGGGCACGGCGCCACAGCCCGTGGAAAAAAATGGTGCGCGTGGTACCCTGGCGGCTAACCAGTCATCTGATCCCGCGGGGAAGCGCGGTAGACCACTAGGTTCGATGGATTCTCGTCCTAGGAAGAGGACACAAACGACACAAACCAATCCATCTGACATCACTATCTCGATCAAACCATCCCATGAAAATATCCCAGACTATGGATATGTCCGAAAGAAGTCATCGTTGGGGGACGCCTCAACGTCGGTACCTACTCCCGAGAAAGAGAAATCTCGGTCAATTATGCATGCATAGATGGGACATGGAATCGAAACGAAATCATCATCGATGATGTATTTGCATACTCGGTTGCACGCAAAATCATAGCTTGAAATGAGTGTCAACGTAGAGCTAACTGGCCAAAATGGAAAGATGCAATCCAGGCTGAATTGGATTCCCTAACGACACAGAATGTGCCAACCCTTCCAGGTGTAGAACCCGTCAGATTTAAATGGGTATTCATTAGGAAGTGTAATGAGAAAAACGAGATTATGAGATATAAGGCTCATCTTGTGGCGCAAGGTTTTTCTCAACGCCCTGGGATCGATTACGAGGAGACGTATTCTCCCGTAATGGACGTAATAACATTCTGCTACCTTGTCAGTTTGGTAGTTTCCGAAAAATTGAATATGCAGCTTATGGATGTTGTTACGGCATATCTCTACGGGGATCTAGATACAGAGATATACATGAAAGTCCCAGATGGACTTCGTTTGCCCGAATCAAGTAGCTCTAAACCACGGAGTATGTTTTCTATCAGATTGAATCGTTCACTTGATCGGAAGGGGATACATAAACAATGAGTTATGCCAATGCGTGTTCATTAAGAGAACAAGTTCCGGGTTTGCTATTGTTGCGATTTATGTCGATGACATGAATTTGATTTGAACTCTAGAGGAGTTAAAGAAAACCGTTGAGCACCTGAAGTCTGAATTCGAGATAAAGGATCTTGGGAAAACACAGTTTAGCCTCGGATTAGAGATCGAGCACCGTGCCGATTATGATTCATCAATCGGGCTATATTCAGAAATTTTAAGGCGCTTTAATGAGGATAAAGCTAAGCCTTGTAGCACTCCAATGATCGTCCGGAGTCTGGATCTGAAGAAAGATCCATTTCGTCCCAATGAGAAGGACGAGGCATTACTAGAGGCAGAGGTGTCTTACCTAAGTGCAATAGACGCATTATTGTACTTAGCACAATGTACGAGACCGAACATCTCATTCACTGTGAACTTGTTGGCTCGATTTAGTTCTGCGCCGACACGCCGCCATTGGACTGGCATTAAAGACATATTTTGATACCTAAGAGGTACATTCACCTCTCCGAGAGTATATTTCGATCAGTTTAACGCCGTCCGTGGGGACAACATAGTTCATAACTTTACACTAATCGTCGTCTTCTATCAAAACCCAAAGAGATGGTGACCACCAGGTCACACAACAACGGAGAACCAGGGGACACATCCAACGCTCAATATGTCCCTATATCGCCTCATTCAGCAGTTCCTGTTGTGCATGGGCAGTTGACTCACGCTCCCACGCCAGCAGTAATAAACATGGACCCCATAATTGATGTGCTGACAACTCAGATACAGTAGATCGCCAAGGCAGTGGAGACTCGTACACGACAGAATCCACCACCTGCTAACAGAGACCAGGAGCAACACGGACCTCCACTTCCAGAAGATGATAGAGAGCCAAGCCCCCACTAGTTCTCATTGGATTAAGGGAGGCTTCGCTGCTAACGCTGTGCTCACCGCTAGGACAGAGAGGCTCGGCCCTGGGAACCCCCTCCTCAGAGAGGTGCATGACCCGGACGTACTATATCACCTCTCCGTCCCACCATTCGTGGATCGGATAATGAACGAGGCCCTTCTGAGGAAGTTCACTCCCTCGAAGCTCAACTCCTACCCCGGGAACACCGATCCTTTCGATCATCTACGCCATTACCAACACGTAATGGCCCTCAAAGAAGGATCTGAGTCTGTCATGTGTCAAACCTTTCCTGGCAGTCTAAAAGGCCCTGCGCTGACATGTTTCCACAGCCTTCCACCGAAATCAATTGACTCATTCAAAACACTAGCGAAGGAATTCCTGACACGTTTCGTTGGAAACCAGTGTTTCAGAAAAGGTCCGCACTACATACTATTTCTAAGGCATAGGTCCGGCGAGACGCTCCAAGAGTATATCACGCGCTTCAACAATGAGGTGGCCCTCATCGACAGGTGCAACGCTGATACATCCATGACGACCTTCACTGCGTGCCTCAGAGAGGGAAAGCTTTTCAAGGACCTCACCACGGAGCCACCTCTAAACATGGCAGAGCTCTTCAAGAGCATTCAGAGACACATCACCCTGGAGGAGTCAAGGACCGCTAAAAGGGAAACATAAAGCGACAAGAAGCCCTCATCTCTTAAGGACAAGAAAGAGGGAAAGAGTCGCGAGGATGAGGAACGCAGCAAAAGGAAGCGTAGCGACAACAGACCGGACCCTGGTCGGCCTAGGCCGGAAAAATCATCCAACTACATTGGATCTAAAGTCGTGACACCCCTAAGCACTAGCCTATCAGACATACTTAAATCAATGAAAAACTGGAAGGAATTGAAGTGGCCACCAAGTGCGACAACGGCAAGTACTGCGCGTACCACAAGGAAAGCCCACAACACCAACGACTGCATTAGTCTGAGGTATGAAGTTTAGTACTGGATCCGCAAAGGAAAACTAAAAGAGTTCATGAAGTCTGAGAATCCAACGGAACAAACAAAGGACAGGGGGAGTTGATTAAAGAAATATATAAGGTGACTCTAGAGATAATCTATGCCCTTCACAGAATCGGATCAAATGAAGACCAGTCATAGAGGTCCCACAATCGGACACTACTAGATATGCGGACGCAATCTGTGGGTGAGGACAAGCACATCTGCCACTCACGGGAAAAATGTTTTCCAATCGGAAAGATAAGGTTAGCTATGGTGGCAGGAGAGTCGCAGCTCAGGAAGGTTCTATTTTTGGACTTCATGATGGTAAACGCACCATCATCCTGGGAAGACCATGGCTCCACCAGATGGAAGCAATGGTCTCCACCCTTCAACAGTGTGTTAAGTGTATTACTAACCACTTTGAAGGAACAATACGTGGAGACCAACTTACGGCACGAGGCTGCCACAACGCCACACTGAAACAGATAGAATGTTCCCAGATTCAACTACATCATGTAGAGCAGCTTGACCCAGTGCAAGGCCAAAAGAGGGTAGAGACATCATTTTCAAACGGTACAGGGGCAATAAGCTCTTCCGCCCAGCGAGTCGTAAAAGCCATGGCAAACGGGAACACATCCCCTGACATTCAGTCTGTGGGGAGATTCGCCCCTCTGCATGGTTTACTCTGCAGTGACCTATGTAACGCCTCGACAGTCTGCTAAACAATCCATGAGAGGAACCCGAATTCACTTCAAGGCCAGGATCAAATTTTCTCCGTCAATAGTTAGTTTGCTTTAAGAGTTTTGTTTCCTTTTCCATAGTCAATATTGAGTTTTAGTTCTTAAAAAGCTTATGTGATTCGCAATCAATTAAGAAATAAATGAAAAACTACGAAAAACAAACTCTATTGTTTATTGGAAAAATGTAACAACAAACACCTTAAGGCAGATACAAAAGGCTACATATTATGAACGCCCTTAGGCGAATACAAAAGGCTACATATTGTGAACGCCCTTAGGTGGATACAAAGACTGAGCACTATAAGTGTCTGAATACAGTGCGAACTAAAGTAAAATACTCGCTTAGACAATTCTGATATAGACAACGTCCGCCGAAGACTTGCAAACCCTCTGATGTGAGCAATCTGCAAGTGACAACAAAGATAAGTGAACGGGATACGCAAGATGGCATACTAAGGCATCTGATCAACATGGAGTGAGGACTTTCTTAAATGGTTTGATCACACAAGCGCGTAAACAGTTCGTAGCAAGCAGAACCACGATCCATCAAACGCAACCCTCAAATATGGTTCGTGGGGGTGCAAAATCGGCAACTGGGAGTCCCACAACAAGCCACAACCAGATACAACCAACTCACACGCTCGATCTGACGAAACGAATGAACCTGGGACAAGTATTAGGTTGACGCATGCATAATGCACTTTTCGGCTGTAGGGATAAGAGGGGCGTCCAGGAGTCAATGGCCCAATCCATGGGCCATGTCCAACTCCTCTTCATCTCAAAATCCTAAATTCCAGCGCGACAAGTCAACAGGGTTAATCGAGAAGTGGCGGAGGCAGCCACCACGGAGTTGGACATTGGTGTTATCTCTGAAATTAAACAATCAAGAACAACGATAAGGCACTAGTGCATGAACAACAAACTTTTCCCTTGAGAAAGAGCCCGTACTACTTCTCCGTGAAATGAGAAGAAGTTATAAGATCTTAGCAGATCAACTACATGTTCACCCATAGCAGGTGACCACTCATAATAGCAACTATCTTATGCCTGATTGGCGTAAATGTTAGAACATTCAGAAACTCCAGAGTCCGAGAATCAACTTCAGCCTTTGGAAAATCCAAAACATCTTCTTCAAGTAGGGACATTACAAAAGATAAGCTCTGCGAAAGATAATGCCTACAACGATTTGAAAACACCATTATATAGACAAGATGGTTCACCAAGCGGGCACTCAAGCATTAACTGCCAAGCATTGAATACCATATGAGAAACTGGAGGACGGTGATTCCCAAGGAAACTGCAAAGATGATGATAATCAATTAATGGCATTGCACGCAACCCCATCAATTGAGAAGGAGTAACCAATACTCAACCATCATGCAGCCTACGCCGTACGCGTGTCACCGCACAATCTACATCGTACACGCAACGCACCATGTTCTCTGTGGGCCCATGGGCTCAACCTATTATTCAAACAACACTCTATCACATGCTTAGCATGAGCACTAGATATCCTAGTCAACCCTGACACACGAATTTTATTTTTAGATCACCAGCTGATATAAGGTAGTTTCATCCACTCCATGCAACATGCTGATGGATTAGGTTCACACGCCACCTAAAAGGCGGAACTTCTATTCAATCTGGGCAAGCTTAGTCTGCCAAGACTAATTTCGATGGCTTCTGATTCATCCCAATACCTAGTCCGCTTAGCACAGGCATCAACAGTTTAGGAAGTAAGAGTCTAATCAGCGTTATCACGCATGGTGACGACGACTCGCTAGGGATCATTGCCCCCTTCGCAATCAATGATCACCAAACCTAATCTGGCAAGCCTAGCTGGTGACGACTAGCAACGAAAGCTTCTGATCAAAACGTGGACTTGTAGCCCGCGTTGCGAGGGTGTAGATAGTCTAGAAGATGGGAACCCAGTTAGCCACGACCTGATACCAATGGTTTGCCATGGGACGACTATTTTTCAGCATGGCCACCGAATCCTCCCAAATTTGTAGCTTTGTGCACTCAGACGTAGATAATTTGGATGGTGGAACCTAGTCAGTCCTGAACTAATTCTGACGGCATGCCATGGGACCACTGCTTTTCAGCCTGGTCCCCAAACCTTTCTCGAATTCGCAGCCCCCACCGTGCGGGGAAGGTGTAGGTGGTTCGAAAGGTGGGATCCTAATCAATCCTGAACTGATTTCGATGGCTTTTCACGGAACCACTGCTTTTCAGTCTGGTTGTGAAACCTTTACTCCCCGAATCTGTATTCCACTCTGCTTGGACATAAATGATTTGGAAGGTGGGAGCCTAGTCAGTCTCAAACTGATTTCGACGGCTTGCCATGAGACCATTGCTTTTCAGCCTGGTCGCCAAACCTTTACTTCCCGAATCTGTAGTCCGCTATGCTCCGACATAAATGATTTGAAAGGTGGGAGCCTAGTCAGTCTCGAATTGATTCCGACGGCTTGCCACGAGACCACCGCTTTTCAGCCTAGTCTCCAAATGGGAATCTAGTTGAGTCAGCATTTTCACGCTCAAACGAACTGACAATCTAACGTTAAGCGAAGGCCACTCGCACTGATACAAGGATTGTACGGCCAGTGCCCAGATAAAAGCTACTTAGGATTCCAACCCACGCTTAAGATGCCTGACTCTGCACGAGTGTTCTGACACGCACTCTCGGCCATCACAACTCGCTCACAGCCGCAGCTACAGCCAACTAGTCAGACAAGCAAGGTAACTTTCAATCAGCTTACTTTGGGGACAGGGCATAGCTCAGATGACTCAACCCCCAGCTAAAATGTTCATAACATGCCCACTACCGGACATGACTACAACGCGATGACCCCAAGTCATTCACAATACAAAGCTGTCAAGATCTCTTTCGCAGACAGACCAGGCAATGTCCTATTGATTCAACCAACCTATGCCAAAGCAAGACGACAAGGCAAAACGAAAAACATGCAATAGAGACAACAAGTACGGAACGGATAAAATTATTCTCATTAATGATCAAAGACAAAAAGAGTACAAGCACACAAAATTCACTCCTTATCAGGAGAGGGTATAGAAATGGAAGAGTTAAGCCTAATGGAAGGAGCAAAATTTTCGTCCACACATGCCACAGCCTGGACATCAGAGCTCAAACTGTCTTCCTCGCTCGATGACGTCGAGGTAACAGACAGGTCCACATACGACATCTTCTTATAGCGGTTGAGATCCCACTCCGGATGCTCCTTCTTCATCAGCGTCAGCAACTCCAGCCGTCCATATACAACCCAGCGGAACTCACATTTGCCTTGTTTCTGGAGAAGCTCTTCCTCCTACACCTTTGCATCAACAAGTTCACGCTCTAGTAGCTCCAACTTACCAGTCAGCGCCTCTACCTAAGACTGCTATGTGGCCAGACTACTCTTCATGACACTAAGTTGATGCTACCCTAATACAAGCTGGTCATCGGCTTTCCTCGCTTCTCGAGCATAGAACTCCACATCGGATTCCAACTGTTGCTTCTTAGCAGCCCAGTCGGCTTCCTTCGAATCACTCTCTTTAGCGAAAGACACTGTTTCAACTCTTGTGCAACCTCGACTTCTCTGTGAATACAACTCAACTCTTGCCTAAGTTCGGTCGTTTCGGACACCGTCTCTGTCAGATCACACTCAAGGTTCTCCAGACGAGCCCTTTGAGCCTCAGTGGCCACGGTTGACTGATCCAACCATTTCTCTTCGGCAAGTTTCTTAAGCCACTAAATTTCATGGAACGCATCATAATACATCGTCTGCATATGCGAGAAGACACGTTCCAAGGTGTATAGTTTCTCACGAGCTGCCTCAACTTTCGACCCAACAACGATCGTGTAGCTCAAATGAGACATACCCATCATAAGGTACTTCAAGCCCTTGTCTAAACACCCTTCCAATGAATCCTCATCGGGTTTTGGAGCATGATCCATTAGCCAGCTCTGATGCATACTTTACATCCACCTCTTGGTGATAGATCGGTGAACTCAGCTTCACCAAATCCAATGCTAACAGGTTTATCCGTGTACCCAGATGAAGTTTTCCTTGATCGGGAACTACACTGGCACCGCCCTTCACGGTCACCACCATCCTCAAGCTCTCTTCCGTGACCTTTCCCTTGTCAACAACAGTAGCCCTTTTTTTGCGAGACGACTCAATGGGATCCAGAGGGAGAGAAGGTAGCGAAGTATCCAAAGGACCCTCCAACACCTCTACCTAACGCCTAGAGAGAGACGGTGAGCAATGCGGATTGTAAGAGACACGGTCAGTACCACGACCACTATCAGGCGAAGCAACTATGGGGTGATCAGATTCTACATACCACCTCAGGCCAATCCTCACAAGAGCCTTTTGTTGAAACGGCCTCATGCGAATCAACACCAGTGAAAGCAACCATTGCAATCTGCACAAAACGGTCATTCAGAGCTTTGACCTGCACATCACTAAGGTTTGACCTATCTACAACTTTTTCCAATAGCAGGTAATCATTCTCCAAGCCAGAAACATCAGTCTTCGCCTCAACAAGTCTAGAAAACTCGCACTCCTCCTTCACTGGAGCAGTTCGTGCCGAAGATAGACTAGTTCTAACTCGAGACCTCTTCCTCGCGAAGGAGGCAAGAGTCTGACTTCTCCACATCAGACAGAACAGAAGTTTTGAACCCGGTAACCTTATTCTTCTTGAAAGACGCCCCATCTTCCCACTTAATGTGTGACACTTGATATAAATTCGGGGCGACGTGCCAGTTGTCCCACAACCCACTACGAATGAAATTGGAAACCCTTATGACATCAACTACCTTTCTTTTCTACAGGACACAAAACTTCTCCATGGCGTTTTGCTCCTTTAAGGTAAGAAGAGTAGTGAGAAACCATCCTGCAGAAACACGCAAATGATGGTTAATCAGCCCATTATCAAGCACATCAAAGTCACAAGAAAATAGATGAACTCTCAAAGTTGCCTGAACTGTCGCTCGAGCGGATACCTTTGCATTGAAGTACTTCGAATCCGTAGTGGCCAAGAAGCAATACTTCTGCCAGAACTTGAAATCATCAGGTAGCTTAACAAAGCAATTTGGTGACTTCAACCTACAAACAACATTACTCTTTAGCTAAGGAGAGGTCAACTACTAAATCACCCGCAAAGTCATACTAACGCCAACCTCCTTAGCACTAAGAATAATCATGAGGATGATCCTGTATCCATTGGGCCCCAACAGAGTGGGAGAAATCCATAAGAAGTCAAAGAACTCCCAAATCACATCCAGAATTGGAAAACGCACTCCAGTTTGAAGCATCCCGCGGTGCAAACAGATAAAACCAGTCAGAGGTGACATCAGCGTCTGGTTTCCCGTCAGGAGATACAATGGTAGGTCCTCAGGGACCCCAAACTGTGTACGGATTTTAGCGAGACCAGGTTCGAACAACAAATTGTCTTTGAAAAACGCCAGGCCCTCGGCCGAGGCAGCGTCATCAAGAAGGTTTTCTTAAGCCATGAGGAAGATGAACAATCTTTTCTAATCAGAATGGTAGCTTCGAAAGCAAGGAAAGTAGAAGAATCAGACTCTACACAGGGAATGACCTAAATAGAGACTGGCTTATCGCCTCTTTTCCGCTAAACCAACGCACGTTCAATTTATGCAACGTGTGGCTCAAGCAACGATTCATATTCAATCATCATAAGCGGTTCATCCTTTCAAGAGATGACGTAGCGAATCAATGTAACAACCCACTAACTCGGGGGGAGTAGCTGATGATACATAAAAAAAAGTCACACCCTGGAGCCGTACATGTGTCATGATAATCTCTAGGAATAATGGCCTCAAACGTCAATGATTACGCCCAAACAGTACACACGGTCAATTGCAGTAAAAATTGGGGTGTCGATCCCATGAGGAAAAGCGATCTACAAAACAAGGTTAAGGAAGAAGAACTACGTGAAACTAAATTTAATAAATTCTAGCAATTTTAAAATATGAAATTGAATTTAGTTTAATAAATATTAAGTTTAGAAAAATCACAAGGTTCCAAGAATCTCTCCTAGATTTCACGTGCCAACTAGTATTGATTCGCTATGATAACTCAATTACGTGTTTCACATCCCAAACAACATAATCGGAAAAATAGTCTTTAATGCACCAATATATTCTAATGTAAATGGATTTTAGATTTTACTTTTTCTATAAAGCACAAAGATCGGTCATATATGATATCCTAAATTTACGATATATCCGGAGACAATAATGTAATAAAAGACAATCACATATAACTAACCTACCGGAATTAATTGATTTTTAAAAGTCCACACATAAGAAAAGCATGACTAGACTTACATGGAGAAGAAAAGACAACCACCGGAATAATAATCTATGAAGAAGTTGATGAAATCTTTGTCACTAAAATAACATAAACTCCTATATTAAATAAAAGTGAAAATCATAAATACCATTATTCACCGTAAAAGCATAAAACGAATCAAATACTAATTAAGTACGTTACATCTAGGAGTTCATCTCTTCGCCTTGCATGGAGTTTAGTAACACATGGTGAAGGTGATGGCAGCAATAACAGTGTGGAGTTTCATGGCACAGCAATAGCAGTGTGGAGCTTCATGGCAGCGCGTGGTGGATTAACGATGCGTACTCGGCTGTTGATGCGTTGTGTGTGTCCCTGCTGTTCATGCACATCCTCCCTTCCCTATGTGGTGTTGTATTTATGGTAGAAAAAAACAACTCCTTATTGGAAACCAAATATAATTGGAGACAAAAAACAAAAGGAAATCAAATATAACAAGAAAGGTGGGTTTGGCTATGTTCATCCATATTACTCCTTTGTTCCACCAAAATTCAAAACTAATTTCATTTATTTTTTTTCTTTGGTTCTCTTTATTAATCTTTGGCTTGAGTATCTCCCGCTCCACTTCGTCAATTTGTCTATGAATTTCAAAATTCGCCACGCTAATGCACTTTTGTCATTTAAACTCCAAATCCTATAAAAATACAAAAATAAAATAATTAAACTAAAATACAATATTTAAAACACTAACAAATATAAAGTAAGAGGTATATATGTAATAATTATGTGAATATCAAATACCCCCAAACCTATATTTTGCTAGTCCTCGAGCAAAACAAAATTAAGAATAAAATTCTAACTCACTTTCGTATGAATCACGATTGCACTTACCTTAACGTGCAACAAGGCTTTAAACCCCTAGATTACCTCTAGTAGACGAGTTATAGTCTCATGAGGGTTTCCAGAAATGTTACTCCCAAACATTACTGACTCAATAAAACAAAATCTATTTTCTAAAAACATTATCATTCTCATTTATTTTCCTTAGAGTAATTTTCTAATTGCTTAAAATTCAAGAAAAAACAACAAACTAAAAATGTCACAATAGTATATCAATAGAGTACAATAATTTAATAGTATCTAAAGGTTAAATAAATTTTATAATCATTCTCAACTCGAAGTGTGTGTGTGAGAAACCTTATCAACATAGCTCTTCATCTCATAGTAAAGATGTGACGAGATAACATTTAGAAAGTACGCTTTGACTATAAATCTCTCATGTCACTAAGAAATAAAACACTTAGAGATTGGGCACTCAATTTATTTGTGAGGAAAAGGATATAAACTATGGAAAATGCAAACGTCTCACATATAATTATCATGAAAAACAAAATTTTCAAAGCGTGAAATGAATATGATCTCATGGACAGGAATATTGATTACTTTTGAGAATGTTGAATCAAACATCATAGTTCTTGCCTATTCAATCTCCACATCTTCTAAACCAACTTTCACTTAAGATCAATTAGGTCTTTACTAGGTTGTAATGGGGCTTGGATTATGGCAAACAATAATGGACAAAAAATGATACAAAAATTTCTTGAGAATGGCTACACCCTTGAATAAACACATAGGGCATTGAAAAACAAATCAATGTTGTACACCATTAACTCTTCCTTCTTCAACCCCTTTTTTTTCTTCTTCAACTTTTTTTTTACATGTTTTTCCCCATTTATACAATCAAACACTTTTACTTCGAGGGTGCATGAAATATCTATTTTCAACTCTTTCTATTTGCCCATTCCATAAATATATCTCACCGTATTCATTCTCAGAAAATTGGGTATGGAAAAAATAATAGAGGTATTACTACTTGATTGGAGTAGGTAATGGGAATGAGAATAACAAAGAGAATGCTATTTAAAGTCTCAAAGGGCTGAAAATGGATATTTATTATTGGATAGGCTAAAAAAATGGTTTAAAGAAAGAAATGCCTATATCACTTCATAAGTTCTAGTTGATACTAGGACATCTCAACTAAATAAAGCAAGAAGTTCTAGTGTAAAAATCCAATTTTTATGTCGTTCTTAAAGCAACCAATAAGAAAATCAAGAATAATGAGATCATCAACGAAATAATGCGGACTCAAGAAAAATCAGAGTGTATTTAATACTATTCAAGAAATAAAGAATGACTCAAAACTCACAAGGGTTATGTCTCCACTATTATTCTAAGATTTTCTAGTTCAATATCTCACTAATCAACTTCAAATCATGTTGACTTGGCTTATAGTGCATGAATAGTCTAGTTGAAAAGTCTCATGAAATACATCTAACATAAGGATAATATCAAATATTATGTTTTCTACTAATATAACTATGTGACACATGCTAGTATGTGTTTTCTCAAAATTAAAGGCAACAAAAATTAAAAAGACTCAAACTCCCCTCCCCTCCCCCCCCCCCCCCCCCCCCCCCCAAATTATTTTGTTTAAATTCACCAAGAGTTCAGATTTCGAATGCATTTTCATAAAGATTTTGCACAATTACCGTAAACATCTAAGTATTCAATGGAGACTGAGTAGAACGCGAAAAAATGACTCGGTTTAATTGTAAAATACATTTTTAGCTCAAAGATTTTTGAAAATTGCACAAAAAAACTAATAAACCACATCTCCCCCAAACCTAAACCAGACATTGTCCTCAATGTATAAAATAATAATCATGACAAATAAAGGAAAAAGAAAAGAGAATGGTTAGAGTGATATTACCATAGTGAAGCTTTACCAATTTCAAATAGACAATATCCTCACAGTCACCAAAATATAAGAAAATCATGCCGACGGGAGAAAGTAACACATGGGATGAGGGGCTCCGAGTGACTCCAGGAGCAACACCTAAAATAACCTAAAACACTAAAAGAAAACATAAAAGCAAAAACCTAAACTAAAAATAAATAAAATAAAAAACCTAAACTAAAAATAGGGTGGAGAACATCAAATCAAGTAGACAGGGGCAACCAAATAGATCTTTTCTGTCACTTCTACTCACTCCACATAGTGCTTCAAACGTTACCCATTTACTCGAAATACTCTCCCATCTTTTGGATCTTCAATTTCTATGAAACCATTGGGAAAAACTCGTTTTACCATGAATGGGCCCGTCCATCTCGATCTTAGTTTGCCAGGATGAAGATGAAGTTGTGAGTCATAGAGATAGACTCGTTGATTGGGCTCGAAATGTTTCCTCAAAATTGCTTATCATGAGCTACTTTCATCTTCGCCTTGTATATTCGGGAATTGTCATAGGCATCGTTCTGCAACTCCTCAATTTCAGCTGAATACCTTCAGGGATACACCGCCTCATGATTTGGTCAGTGCACTGCTTATATAGATAAGGATCATCCCAATAAAAATTTCTTGCCTCGACCAAAAATTTACGTTTATCTTGAACACTCCATGATGATGGAACTTCGCCGAAAACCAAGTAATTAACAATGTGAGCATACCATGGTACTTGAGTGACAGCGAATAGGTGTTCATCAGGGAAGTCATCACGGATGAGTGGGCCATTGGCAGAGTCATTGAACTCCAGACTAGACAAGTGATCTGCCAAACATTCTCGACCCCCTTCTTATCCTTTATAGTTAGATCAAATTCCTACAGAAGTCAAATCCACTTAATCAATCTTGCCTTAGCATCCTTTTTAGAAAGAAGGAACTTAAGAGCCGCATGGTCAGTAAAAACAGTGATAGGTGTACCAATCAAATAAGCACAAAATTTATCTAAAGCAAAAACTAGGGCTAGCAACTCTTTTTCAGTAGTTGAATAATTCATTTGAGCATCATTAAGTGTTCGACTAGCATAGTAAACAACAAAGGGCTTCCCTTCCCTTCATTATCCCAAGACTGCCCCTACAACATAGTTGTTTGCATCACACATTATCTCAAATGGTAAATTCCAATCCGGTGGCTGCATGATGGGGGCAGAGGTGAGCCTATCAATGAGTGTTCAGAAGGTGTCCTTACACTCTTATGTCTATTGGAACACGACGTCTTTGACCAAGAGGCTACTTAATGGTCTAGAGATGGCAGAAAATTTTTGTATGAACCTCCTATAAAAACCAGCATGCCCTAGAATTGATCTCACATCCTTGACACTTTTAGGTGTAGGTAATTTAGAAATCAATTCAATTTTTGTTTTATCAACCTCGATTCCTTTATAAGAAACTATGTGCCCCAGAACTATTCCATAGGGAACCATGAAATGACATTTTTTCCAATTAAGCACCAGACCCTTCTCTTCGCATCTACTTAAAACAGCTTTCAAGTGAAGTAAACATGAATCAAAGGAATCACCAAAAATAGTCAAATCATCCATGAATACTTCCATATATTTTTCAACCATGTCACTAAAAATACTCATCATGCATCTCTGAAAAGTAGCCAGTGCATTACACAAACCAAATGGCATACGCCGAAAAACATAAGTACCAAAAGGACATGTGAAAGTAGTCTTATCCTGATCCTCTAATGCAATCTCAATCTAATAATATCCTGAATACCCATCTAGAAAGCAACAAAAAAAATGACAAGCTACTCACTCTAAGATTTGGTTTATGGATGGAAGCGGGAAGTGATCCTTGTAAGTGGCAGAATTAAGTTTCCTATAAGCAATGCACATGCGCCACCCTGTCACTACCTTAGTAGGAATAGACACCCCATCATCATTAGTTACCACTGTTATTCCAAATTTCTTGGGAACTACTTGAGTTGAACTAACCCACTTGCTATCATAGATGGGATAAATGATGCCAGCATCTAACAATTTTAAGACCTCTTTTTTCACCACCTCTTTCATAATAGTAGCTCCTTCTTCTAAGTGAATCCTATGGGAACATATTAAGGGGCTAATACCTTTGATATCAGCTATAGTCCAACCTAATGCAAATTTGCGCTCACGTAACATATTAATCAATTCTTCTTCTTATGAGCCATCAAGCACAGAAGAAATAATAACAGCAAAGGTATCACCTGGTCCGAGGAATGCATGTTTAAGTCCCTCAGGCAGTGGAGCTAGGTCAACTTTCGGAGTTTCCACGGTGGATGGTTGTGGTTTTTGTCTTTCCTTTGGCAACTCCCCAAAGCATGGTTGCCATTGTTGTCCTCCTTTATCCTTTAACCCTGAAACAACAAAAATATCAAAAGCATTGTCAGGATAAAGTGAACTCTCAGAATCAGAAATAGAAATGAGGTACTCTAAGGTTTTAGAATTTGCGCTCAGGAGCGCCTCCTCTGATATTAGCGAGCCTATCATGTAGGTATGATGACACTCATCATCCACTACAAGAAAAATTGTGATCAATAGCGTTTAAAAACCGCTATGGTAGGATACCATAGCGGTTTAGTAACCGCTATGACAGCCGGAGCTATAATAGACCAAGGGTCTATTATAGCGGTTATAAAACGCTATGGTAGAGCATTTTATAGCGGTTATAAACTGCTATGGTAGATCCTTTTATAGCGGTTTAAAAACGCTATGATAGAGAGCCTTTCATAGCGGTTTAAAAATGCTATGGTAGATCCTTTTATAGCGGTTTAAAAACGCTATGATAGAGAGCCTTTCATAGCGGTTTAAAAACGCTATGGTAGAGTATACATAGCAATTTTTTTGTTTTTGTTGTTGTTGTTGTTGTTGTTGTTGTTGTTGTTGTTGTTGTTGTTGTTGTTGTTGTTGCTATCAAATGACTTTTCATTACATCTTATATGGAAGACTAGAAGATTTCAACAATCAATTGCTGGAACAGAAATTGTATTGACAATGCTGAAATTGGAATTACAAGATACAACTCGAAAGAGTGAATTACAATGTAATATGAACTGAATGATGTAGGCTGTTCGAGATGCCTTAATCTCCTAATAAGCATTTGCTCAATTGTACAATGTGTGAAATCATGAATCCCAATGTTATTGCCATTCTCCTATTTATACTCATACCTCACAGAGGTCAGAGCAACTAACATAGCATTATTCTTCTAACAATGCATTACTCTTCTAACAAACATTCTTCTAACCACTAACAGAATACTGAAGAACCCTTCTCATCCACCATCTGACAGAGCACTCTGCAACACTTAAGCACTTGCATTCTCCACCATCTGCAGCATATTACCTCAGTAACAACTGGAGCATTCACAACTGAAGCATTCACATTCTATATCAGCAACAACTAGAACATTCACATTTTGTTAATCACTCCCTGAAAGTCCTTAACATCAGTTACAATTTGTTAAACCAAAACAATCTTAGAATAATACTACTAGACCAAAGCTAGAATAATACTACCAACCAAATGCCCTGTTGTTATACTACTAGAATAATCTTATAAAAAATTTATAATAATATAGTGATACTAATATACATTCTATACATTTTTGTGGCTACGTTAAGCAATCAAAGTTTCTCTCAGAATTTTTAGAGTAACAACAGAAGTTGATTCCATTCAGGATTTGCTACCTTTTAAAACAAATCTTGAAATCCATTGGCTTAAGCAGCTTCTTCTCTAATGATGTCTACTAATGGAGCTAAGGCAGAAAGTAATGTTTTGTCTGTCACATTTCACCACTTGCGTCGGGACAGTAAAGTACTAGTCACATTTCTATGTGGCATGTGCAGCAGGAAAGTAAAGTACTTAGTCACATTTCTATGTGGCTTTTGAATTAATAGAAGAAGACTGTCATAATAAATTATAGCATTTTACGAGTATTTGAAAAATGAAAATTTTGTTATCATCAAGGAGATTTCCACAAAACTCAATTGGTTGTAGTTGTAAAATTCAACTATTGGCATGTGGGATTGAAGATAGAGGGCCATTTGGGGTGGTTCCGACTATACTAATATCCTCAAAGAAGGCGTAATTCAGAAAGTTGGTAGTATTAAACTTTGGTTTGCGAACAAAATTTGTAAATAGTATTTCTTTCCTTTCCCTTTTCATTTCTAATAGTAACATAAGGATCTGCATTGAAGGAAGCACATATGTTTATAGACATGTAAACTTGAACATCCATTCTATTTTTTTTTTTTTATCAGGCAAAATAGAAGCATTGTGTTGTATAGGTTAAAACTGTAAGCAATCTTAGCTACATAGAATAAGAGTAAACATAAACTATGAAATAATATGGTACACTTGCAAAGAGAGTTACCTGCTTGCGAGCGCGTGACCTTGCTGCAGATTCTCTGTTCTTTATCATTCTTCTCTGCCTCATTTCAACTACCTTCTCCACTGCACCACTGCTTCTCTTCCCCCTTAAACCATTTCCATTAAACATGTATGGAACCGGTGACAAGGAAGATGAATCCTCGTTACTCTTTCCATTTGCAGGAGACCCTGTTGCAACTATCACTGCTCCAGCTGATAAACCAATACCCATCCCTCCACCTTGTAGTCCACCTCCTTGAACAAAACTGTTGTTAATTGTTGGATCACCAATTCCCATTATTCCACCCCGCGCCCCCGGACTAGCTAACTGAGCATTTGTTAGATGCAATGGCGAGGCATAAGTCACAGCAGGTTGTTTTGGAAATATTTGTGGTTGTTGCTGCTGTCTCTGTTGTTGTTGCTGTTGTTGCAGATGCTGTTGCTGCTGCTGTTGTTGCTGCTGCTGCAGGTGAGAAGATCTGACCCCATTTACATTCATCCCTAGATTCGGTGACTGATTATTGGATGGAATGTTACTGTCTGCAATTCTATTACCCATGACTCCATTGGTCCGAGCAGGTTGTCCGAACCCAAGAGACAGACCAGGATTGCCATTACTAGGAAACAATTCACCAAAAAGTCCATTATTATTATTATTATTTCTCGCGACTGGCTGTTGATCCTCCCTAACTGCACCTGCCCTTACCAAGAACTCCTCCAGTGTGATCTCTCCCAAAGTCTGTTGTCTCTGCGACAAATTTAGACCCCCATTTACATTCGCAGCCTTACCACCACCACTAACACCACCCGCACCACCACCACCACTTGAGCAGCAGCAGCAACAGCGCAGCAGCGGCATCAGCGACTCAGCAGCAGCATCCGCAATAGCAACACAGCGCAGAACAAAGCAGCTCTGTTTTGCAACAGAGTGCTCTGCCAGAATTCTGCCCCTGTTTAGATGTGTCTCCTGCACTAGATGTGGTTCATACCTGAAATGCAAAATCAGTTCCTATATGTTAAAAATAAACTTTTAGCATAAGTGTAACAAGTGAAACAACATAAATCTAGTCAAAAGATAAAGAAGTGATAACTATATTCTAGTTTCAGATTAAATTTGATAAAGTTCCATTCCACATTCTCTATTATGCTATTAGTAATTGTTGAAGTACCATCATCTCTATGTTATTGGTTAGTTTATTCATTTGTAATATGTAAATGCAATAGCAAATTTCATCTCCGTAAGTGCTCGAGTTAAATTTTAGTTAAAAAATGGCATGAGTTATTGTAGTTAAAAGGTATATAGGTTATAGTTTAATTGTATATCACTAGAAGCAGGGTAGATTGAGTTTCCTAAATAATTCACTGGAAACTATAATAGTAGCTTCAAGTTACTAAGATCATATCATGAAATAACCAAAGGACTTACCATCGATGTGAGTGATACCACTGACAACTTAGAAAGGCTGAATTACTATTCATCAGCCACATTGCTGCATGCACCTCAGCACAAAATACCTTTCATCAGTTGCTGCTCTGGTTAGCCTTTTCCTTCCTGTTGCTGCATGCACCTCAGCACAAATCTGAGGTAGGTAGCTCGATAGCCCAAATCAGAGATAGCCCAAATCTGTTGCTGCATGCACCTCAGCACAAGTCAATCTCTGCTGGGTCTATTGTCAATATTTTTTAAGACAGAAACATGAGTAGAATTCCAGGCTAACTCAAGTATTGATTATGTAGGAAATATATATATATATTAAACATTAGGTAAGGAAAATAATATGAGAATAGAAATACTATTAATTGCTATGTTGACCCATATAGCGCCATAATAAAAGGTTTTCACTAGTGATAAAATGTCCTGCTTCAAATGAACTATTGCATCTCATCTGAAGTCTTAGATGCTTTTGGTAATCATATGCTCAAAATATTCTAAGTATGCTAGAGTATTTAGACTGAATAAGCGAACATTATTGCGGGGAATATGCATATTAACTCACATTTAATATATATCCTAGATGCATTTTCTTTGGAATTGAAGGTTTGTTAATAAGGTGGGAAAATTACTAACATAAAAAACACACATTCTTCAGCTATTTTTACATTGCACCTAGATACAGTTTGCTTAGCACTACAATTTTCTTGAGCTGCATGCAATATTTGATCAAAACATGCTGCCCATAAAATAAAAATTAAACACAAGAGGATGATTAAAAAAGACCTTCCGAGGGTTTGGAATGGAACAAAGAGGAAGGGGAGCAATCATTTCTTGGTACGCACACTCATCTCGCTCTGTGACTTGGATTACCCCATCCAAAACAAGAACCTTGCCATAAGTTGCTGACTGAAAAGGAAGAATTTAAACATGGATTAATTGGCAATAATCAATATATCAAAAGTAATGGAAAGTATTTGCATGAGGTTGAGAGAAACATGAATTTAACTAAGGAAGGTTTTAGAGTGACAAGTGGAGAGCAAGCAGCACAAGAACAAGGTTTTACTTCTAGCAAGATAAGAGGAAATTCTCTAACAGCTTATCAAGTAATAAAGTAAACGTATCATACCTCACACTAGCCTAATATAACGTATAAAAAATAAGAAGAGATTTCATAATCTTGTCAAAATAATTTTCATAATCATTCAATGTAAATATAAACATATAGTTGGTCATCTTGTTAAAGCAAACTCAGCTGAGGTAATAAAACCAAGGGAAGTTGGTTCTTCAAATGAAGGATCACAAAATGACAAGTATCGTATGCCACTTTATTAAGACATGATTTCATTTATTGTATAAACTAACTTATAAACTGTGAAGTGTTCCTATACATGATATATAATCTCCTAAACATATACAAAAGATCTGAACAAAATGATAAGTAAACACAACAAAATAACATCTTGATAATTGGGTCCAAGCAGCTACCTCATATTTGCTGGTGCCTCCTGGATTTGCTAAATGCTTATCCTCAACATCTCCTGCTTGCGAAGATACTATTGTTGATACTGATTTGTTAAAGTTTTCAACGAGTGACTTGCATTGTTCTTTGACTGGAAAGTTTTCTACAGTTAAAACTTTGTTTCTATTCGAAGTCATTGAGAAATGACCTTCCAAAGTAGTCAAGAGATTGATGCCAATGTCGCCTATGCTAGAAAGCAATTTTGCTGTGGAGGACTTTTCATCAGCTACAAAACTCTGGTCATATGAAACAAATGCAAAAGTTAGTCCATATAGCATTTTCTCAAGAGGCAAGGTTTAGCAAACCCAAAAAATGTTCCAGAATCTTCACCTCAGTAACTGATAAAACATCCTTATACATGGCCTTGCAACTAGCCACTGATTCACACAAGACTTGTGGGATATCCCGAAGAAGTAGTGATTCTTGCTGAAGTCCGGATATCGCCTCCATCAATTGGTTGTTTACTTCTAGTTGCTTTGCATGTTTTTTCTGGAGGAAAAAAAATGATGGCTTTAGGATCAAACAATGAAGAAGATGAATTCCCAAAACACGGGGAAATGACGTGTAATAGAATGTAAAAACTAAAGCCATAAGAGTGGCAACCTTATTAAGTTGGAATGTATTAAGAGTGACAAAGCATGTTGTTTTAGCAATTCAAAATAGGAAATATATTGGGACAACTTAGATAGTTAAATTTGTTTCACCTTGAATGTTTTAATGGTTTATATTCTTTTATATAGATAAAGAATACATTCTTACAATCACATAAAGCAGAGCAAACCTATAAATTGTGAGACAGCGATAATTCCAAATGAATTATCATAAAGGATAAGTCTGAAAAACCAGCAGCTGCATTTGTTAATTGAATTTGTTGAAAGAAATGAAAAGCACAGATTCTTTCTCTTACCTCGAGTTCACTTTTTTCTCCAAGAGCAACTTCTAATTGCCTCTTAAGATTTTGAACCTCTTCTTTATGACGATCTTTTGTGTATTGCTCAAAAGGATTACCCTGTCACAACCCAGATGACTCCATCAAAAACAAATATGACTGAATTCAAAAGTATTGCAAACTTCCTAATGATCATCAAAAAAGAGATCAACTCCATCTGAACTAAGATCCTATGATTTTCCTTCATGTTATTATCCTTAAACTATTGTCAGAACGCAATTTTTAACAATAGGATATGTTATCAAAATGTAACTTGTTGAGTTCCTGCATGTGGGAATCACTACCTATAACTGAAAATGGACAGTAGCACGTATATAAATTATTTCTCTTCAAATAAATTATGAACTAAGAAGTATTTTCCTTCATGTTTTGATTATATAAATTATGATGATGAGAACTAAAAAAAAAGGGGGTATGTCAAATACCTGAAATACCAAAACATTTTGGTAATCAGACTTCTCTTCAAATAAGACCTTTTCTACTTTGAAAGAGTGTGTTTCTCCTGTAAAATTTGGACAAATGGTCAAAACTACCACAAAAAATAGAATTGTCGATGATGCTAATATCAAACGAGTGAAGGCCACACTGAGGGAAACCCGATACTTGAGAAAATCCAAACTGTATCTACGATTAGAAAGGGAAAAAAATGGATGTCTCAGTTAAATATTTGAGATAAGTTCTGCAATATGGATTTTCATATATGAATGTATAACCATGGTCTTCAAATGCCATTCAAAAATCTTTCTTCTTAACTTGATCTCTTGATCAACTGAACCAAACCAAGCAACATAGGAACTTCTACAAGACCATGTACAAGAAAACAATAGCTATAACCATGACAAATTAAAAAAACACACACACAAATCACTTCACTCCCATTGCCTCTACTAAGAGCACCATTGATCCTAAACAACAAACCAGATTTGGACAACAATTATCATGAAGCAAATAACCATTGTCTGTATTGATGCTTCTATCCACTGGATTCATTCTAAAGCCTGATATGGCTTTATCACTTTCACTGTGAGAGTCATTACTAGCATAAATGAGGGTCAAGTGAAAGATAGGTGCAACACCAGTTTCAGGAAAAATGAAATAAACAACTCATAGGACTTATAGATCTTTGGCTTAGGAGTTCAATCCCATACCTCTTGCTTCAAAGAAATTTGCAGCTCAATCTTGGGAGATTGTTTCTTCATGGGTTCAGTACATCCGTTTACTTGTCTCGTATCCTAGTGTAACCACATAAACAAATACAGATATAAAAAATAATGTTATAAGAAAATTAATTTTTGGATCCAAGGTTATGAAACTTGTTCCAGTTATGATTTGCATGATATTAGAAGCTTTTGGGCTACATGAAATATGTGCCAAACCTTGACTGATGCGATAATAATAAATGTGAAGAGGAAGAGCAGATTAGAAAATCCTTGAAAGAGAAAAATGGGTGTCTTACCAGCTTGTGAAGATGAGACACTACTTCTGGTGAGATGCCCAAACTCTCTTCCTTGACTTTTCTACAAGATTTACTGCCATCAGCCAAAGAACATAAATCAGCTTCAATAGGATGGAAAAATACACATCTTGCAAAGATGGGGTTTGAAACAAAAACTATAGAAAACTATTTTTTAATCAAGTGGTGAAACCAAGAAGACTCACTAATCTTTCAAGTACAATCAACCCTCATTAACTTGAACACTTTACCAAAATGCACTCTTATATCCTTATTCAAGACTGACTCTCATTATGGGTAGTTGATTCTCCAATCTAAGTTTTCAAACTCCAATATCCGATTTTGGAAAAACCCCAATCCATTGAAGGAACCCATAAACCAAATTAAAAACTACTAAATATGAGATAATGTATGAATTCAGAATGCAAAGAAAAGCTTACCTCTTAGAGCATTCGTGTCTTGGGGTTACTCCCATGAACTTAGATGATTTAGGAATGGATTCATACCACTTGACTTCATGATGTTTAGAACCAAAGCTTGCTTCAGACCCCATTCTTGAGACTTGTCCAAAAATGCTGCAATTTGAGGCAAGATTTGCATCACAACAATGAGACAAGTGTTCACAACAAATAGACATTTTTCTCATCAAAACAAACACAAACAAGAAATGGGTACCTGAGACAAACCCCTAGTATACAAAAAATCAATCTCAAAAATTGCAAACTCTAGATTTTACCTATGAGATTCGATTCTCGCTAGCTGGTCATCAAAATCTTCAAGAACAAGTCCCTATCACAAAGATCTAAACCCAAACACCACCACTCTCAACATCCTGAAACATCAATCGAATTCTAATCCAACATCGTCATCTCCCTCCAATGACTCTTCCTCTCACCAACTCACCAAATCGGCAGTCCCAATCTCCACCTTCGGAGTCTGATTCAACTCAACCTTACTTCTCCACCTCCCCCATCCCGCTCCCTCCTCTGATCCTTTCCCTTCTTGAAATTTGCAAACAGAGAAGAACTCACCTGAAGCAGGCGAAGGCGGTGGAATGGCAGATGCGAGTGGCGTCGACGGTGGTTCTCTTCTCTGTGTGCGATGGAGACTAAAGGGGGAGAGAAAATTAGGGATTTTAGGTTTATATGAAGATCTCTCTCGATTCGCTTTACTAAGTCAACGAAAATGGAGAGAGCAGAGAAAAATTATCACATATACTAAGAGAGATGGAGATAAAAAGATAGGGAGAGAAGGCAACAAGAGCGAGAGGGATGGAGAGGGAGTTTTGCTTTTGGTGAGGGAGAGTCGCGAGGGAGGAGAGCGAGACTGAGAGGGAGAAAGCCTTAGATGTTGAAGTGGAATCGAGCGAGGTCTCTGTTTTTTATTTCCCGCCTACTCTGCTGTGAAGCAATTGTGGAGCGCGAATTTCTTTTTCATTTCCCGCGCGAGGCCCTTTTGGTGAATTCAATCAATTATAGCGTTTTTCACAAAAACGCTATAAACATATGCTATGAATGATCACTTTTCTTGTAGTGATCATCTCGTGGTTGCTTGCTAATATTGAATATGTTGACCTCCAGAGTCATGTTCCCAAAAGACAGCTTCATTAGACCGTCCCTGCAATTGATAAGAGCGTTAGCTGTGGCAAGAAAAGGTCTACCTAAAATAATCGAAACTGTAGTCTCCATATTAACTGCAGAATGAGTATCTAAAATAAGAAAGTCAACGGGATAGTAAAACTTATCAATCTGCAACAAGACATCCTTGACTATTCCTCTTGGCTTCTTAACCGATCTATCAACCAATTGTAGTACCACGGATGTGGGTTTGATCACTCCTAAACTCAGTCGCAAGTAAATAGAATATGGCATCAGATTTATACTTGCTCCCTAAATCCAACAAGGCTTGGCCGAACTCATGAGTCCCAATTTGGCAGGTGAGTGTAGGACACCCTGGATTTTTGTACTTGGGTGGTGTCTTCTACTCAATCACCGCACTTACCTGTTCTGTCAAGAAGGCAGTCTTCTTGACATGATGCTTCCTCTTGATAGTGCATAGATCCTTGATGACCCTCACATAAGTTGGTACCTGTTTAATCACATGTAGCTGAGGTGAGTTAATTTTAACCTATTTCAAGTGTTCTTTTCGAGTAGGTCATAGTGCTTGAGGAAAAGGAACTGAAACTGGAATGTTCTTGTTGGGCTCATTCTCAGGGATGCTCTCCTTTGCACTTGGGGAGGAGCCTATAGTTGTGGACGAGCTTGATTCATCTAAAATCTTACCACTCCAAGTTGTGATGGCATTAACCTCTTTGACATTCTGAGAGTTTGAAGCAGAGGTTTGTGCTATAAGTTGGCCCTTTGGATTTGCTTGAGGCTGTGTCAGAAATTGGCAACGCTCTTGTACTGTTAATGAACTTGTCAGCTTGGTTATCTGGCTTTTGATCTCCTTGTTCTCTTTTGCTAACTGTGTCAAAGCAACCTCAATTTTATGATTTGTTTTACCTTGTGCCACTATAAATGCATGTAATGTGTCTGATAAGGAACTTATGTTAGATTGCGCATTGTATGGAGGTGCAGGATATGACCTAGGTGGTTGTGCCTGTGAGTGTGTAGGTTGGTCTGCTTCGGACCTCCAGCCTAAGGGTGATCTCTCCAGCCAGAATTGTAAGTGTTAGAAAATGGTGAGTAAGATTTCTTGTACATCCCTAAGGCGTTATATTGTTCCTCATAAACCCCTCTCATCTCAATCAAGGTCGGGCAATCATGTGCTAAGTGTTCAACTCCTCCGCATATAAAACAGGCGTCCTATAGCTCAACTCTGACAACAGTATGTGCGGGCCTACCATCATTGGCCTTAAGTGCCTCTAACTCCCTAATCACTCTATCTAATTGGGCTCTAAAGTTGTCATCTTCCCTAAGTTGGTAGACTCTAGCTGGGCGTGTTCTATCCGTGTTCTCAGTAGCACTTGGACCAGTCCAAGTATGAGCCTTTTCAACTAAGTCATTCAGGTACTCAATGGCCTCATCAGGGTCCTTACGCAAAAACTCTCCATTACACATCATCTCAACGAACTAACGCTCTCTACTAGTGAGCCCCTCATAAAAATAACTGACTAAGCTCCAACTCTCATACCCATGGTGTGGACATGTATTCAAGAGATCCTTGAACCTCTCCCATGCTTGATATAATGTCTCGCTATTCTTTTAGGTGAAGGTAGAAATCTGTCTCTTTAGATCGTTGGTTTTGTTGTGAGTAAAGTATTTATTATAAAATGCTTGGGTCATCTCCTCCCACGAACCTATAGACATTGGTCGCAGAGAGTATAGCCAACTCTTCACTTTTTCCTTAAAGAAAAAAGGAAAAAACATTAATCTAACCGAGTCTACAGCCTCAACTTTGCTAAGGAAAGTGACCACAACTTCCTCGAATTCCCTAATGTGAACATAAGGATTCTCACCCTCTAGGCCATGAAAAGTGGGTAATAATTGTATCATACCCAGCTTAAAATATAGCTTTTGTGTATTTGGTGCAAACATGATACATAATGGAGTAGCAGTGCGCGTGGGGTGGAGATAGTCTTTTAGTGACAGAACATGGTCATCTTTGTGATTACTCATAGTGTTAGAATTAGTAGGACTTAATTTGGTCTCAATGTGAATTTGTGGGTGTTCTAAATTTGGGACCCTAATTAATCTCCATAAGTGGTCTCTATTCCAACTCACACTCCCCCAATGTCATTTTTTGTATTTTGCAATTTTTTTTTTCAAGAAATAAAAAATAAATAAAAATAAACTGGACCTAAAACCTAAAAATAAAATAAAATAAAATATAACAATTAGCAAAAAAGATAATACCCAAAACCTCCCTTGTAGAATGACGTTTGTCCCCGGCAACGGCGCCAAAATTTGATTACGCCCAAACAGTACACGCGGTCAATTGCAGTAAAGATTGGGGTGTTGATTCCACGAGGAAAAGCGATTTACAAAACAAGGTCAAGGAAGAAG
>QNQO01007074.1:0-181052 GCA_003290165.1 Berberis thunbergii | reverse complement strand
TGGAATGTTGTTGTTGAGCTCATCCTCAGGGATGTTATCCTTTGCACTTGGGGAGGTGCCTATAGTCGTGGACGAGCTTGATCCATTTAAAATCTTACCACTCCGAGTAGTGATGGCATTAACCTCTTTGACATTTTGAGAGTCTGAAGTAGAGGTTTGTGCCATAAGTTGCCCTTCGGATTTGCTTGAGGCTGTGACGAATATTGGCCCGCTCTTGTTCTGTTAATGAACTTGTCAGCTTGGTTATCTGGCTTTTGATCTCCTTGTTCTCTTCTGCCAACTGTGTCAATGCAACCTCAAATTTTGATTAGTTTTACCTTGTGCCTCTATAAATGCATGTAATGTGTTTGATAAGGAACTTCTGTTAGATGGCGCATTGTATGGAGGTGTAGGGTATGACCTAGGTGTTGTGCCTATGAGTGTGTAGGTTGGTCTACTTCGGACCTCCAGCCTAAGTCAGGGCGATCTCTCTAGCCAAAATTGTAAGTGTTATAGAATGGTGAGTAAGACTTCTTGTACATCCCTAAGGCGTTAATTACATTGTTCCTCATAAACCCCTCTCATCTCAGTCAAGGTCGGGCAATCATGTGCTACGTGTTCAACTCCCTCGCATATAAAACAGGCGTCATGTAGCTCAACTCTGGCAACAGTATGTGTGGGCCTACCATCCTTGGCCTTAAGTGCCTCTAACTCCCTAGTCGCTCTATCCAATTGGGCTCTAAGACTGTCCTCTTCCCTAAGTTGGTAGACTACAGCTAGGCGTGTTCTATCCATGCTCTCAGTAGTATTTGGACCAGTCCAAGTATGAGCCTTTTCAGCCAGGTCATTCAGGTACTCAATGGCCAAGTCATGGTTCTTATGCAAAAACTTTCCATTACACATCATCTCAACGAACTGACGCTCTCTACTTGTGAGCCCTCATAAAAATAACTGACTAAGCGCCAACTCTCATACCCATGGTGTGGACATGTATTCAAGTATTCCTTGAACCTCTCCCATGCTTGATATAATGTCTAGCTATTCTTTTGGGTGAAGGTAGAAATCTGTCTCTTTAGATCGTTGGTTTTGTGCTGAGGAAAATATTTATTAAAAATGCTTGAGTCATCTCCTCCCATGAACCTAAAGACCTTGATCGCAAAATGTATAGCCAACTCTTCGCTTTTTCCTTAAGGGAAAAAGGAAAAAAACGTTAGTCTAACTGAGTCTACAGCCTCAACTTTGTTGTGAAAGTGGCCACAACTTCTTCGAATTCCTTAATGTGAACATAAGGATCTCACTCTCTAGGCCATGAAAATGGGTAATAATTGTATCATACACGGTTTAAAATCTAGTTTGGTGTATTTGGTGCAAACATGATGCATGATGGAGTAACTGTGCGCGTGGGGTGGAGATAGTCCTTTAGCGACCGAACATGGTCATCTTCTTGATTACTCATGGTGTTAAAATTAGAAGTAGGACTTAATTTGGTCTCAATGTGAATTTGTGGGTGTTCAAAAATTTGGACCCTAATTAGTCTCCCTAAGTGGTCTCTATTCCAACTCACACTCCCCCAATGTCTTTTTTTTGTTTTTTGCAAATTTTTTTCAAAGAAATAATAATAATAATAAAATAAAATAAAAATAAACTAGACCTAAAACCTAAAAATAAATAAAATAAAACAATGAGATAGAAGATAATACCCGAAACTTCCCTTGTAGAATGACGCTTGTTCCCCGGCAACGGCACCAAATTTTGATTACGCCCAAACAATACACGCATTCAATTGTAGTAAAGATTGCGGTGTCTATCCAATGAGAAAAAACGATCTACAAAACAAGGTTATGGAAGAAGAACTATGCGAAACTAAATTTAAGAAATTCTAGCAATTTTAAAATATGAAATTGAATTTAGTTTAATAAAAATCAAGTTTAGAAAAGTCACAAGGTTCTAATATTCCCCCTAGATTTCACGCGCCAACTAGTATTCATTCGCTATGATGACTCAATTACGTGTTTCACTTCCCAAACAACATAATCGGAAAAATAGTCTTTAATGTACCAATATATTCGAATGTAAATGGATTTTAGATTTCACATTTTCTAGAAAACACAAAGGTTGGTCATATATGATATCCTAAATTTACGATATATCCGGAGACAATAACGTAATAAAAGACAATCACATATGACTAACTTACCGAAATTAATTGATCTTTAAAATTCCACATAAGAAAAGTATGACTAGACTTATATGGAGAATAAAAAAAACCACCGAAATAATAATCTACGAAAAAGTTGATGAAATCTTTGTAACTAAAATAACATAAACTCCTATATTAAATAAAAGTGGAAATCATAAACACCATTATTCATCATGAAAGCATAAAACGAATCAAATACCAATTAAGTGCATTACATCTAGGAGTTCATCTCTTCGCCTTGCGTGGAGTTTAGTGACACATGGTGAAGGTGATGATAGCAACAACGGTGTGGACCTTCATCAGCATGGCAGCGCATGGTGGATCAACGATGCGTACTCGGCTGGACAACGTCTTCTGCTGCTGTTGCGTCAACATCTCCTCCTCCTGCTGGATAGACCTTCTACTGTTGTGTTATCTGCCCGTTCTGCGCACTCCCTGCTGTCCTAGACAGCGTCTTCTCCTACTGTTGTATTGCATTTCTTTCTATGCCCCTCTCTTTGTTGTTCTATTTCTAGTAAAGAGAAACACTCCTCCCCCCAAAGCCCAATTGGAAATCAAATTTAAATTTTAAACAAAAAAGTGTTGCTGTGTTCTTGCAGTTGTTGTATTTGTGGTAAAAAGGAAACAAGCTCCTTATTGGAACCAAATACAAATTGCAAACAAAGGGGTCCCACCCTTGAAAGGCGGGTTTGGCTATGTTCATTCATATTACTTATTTGTTCCACCAAAATTCAAAGTTAAAGTCCTCTATATATATATTTTTCTTTTGTTCTCTTAATCTTTGGCTTGAGTGTCTCCCGTTCAACTTCGTCAATTTGTCTATGAATTTCCAAATTCTCCACGCTAATGCACTTTTTTTCATTTAAACTCCAAATCCTACAAAAATACAAAAATAAAATAATTAAACTAAAATACACTGTTCGAAACACTAACAAATATAAATTAGGAGGTATATTATTTAATAATTATGTGAATATCAATAGTTCCCTAGGAAACTGTGCAAACCACGTTCGTTCAATTAATGGCACTGCACGCAACCCTATCAATTGAGGGGAGTAACCGATACTCAACCGTCCTGCAACTTACGCCGTACACGTGCTACCAAGCAATCTTTGTCGTACAAGTAGCACAATCGTACAGGAAACCCTAACTCTTCCTCTGCGGGCCCAAAGGCTCAGCCCACTCTGCCCACCATTCAAACAATATGCTGCGACATGTTTGGAATGAACACAGATCTAAATCAGCTTTGACACATGGATCATACCTACTGATCGCTGTGATTTATGGTAATATTGTCCACACAGTGCTTGACACTAGCGAACATGGGTTCACACGCCCTCAAATGGGTGAAACCTCTTTTTAATCAGGCAAACTTAGTTAGCCAAGGCTAATGTCGATGGCTTTTGGTTCATCTCGATACGTAGTCCGTCTAGTGCGGACCCCGATGGTTTAGGAAGTGGGAGTATAATTAGCGCTATCACGCCTGGTGACGACGACTTGTCAAGGATCACTACCCTCTTCGCGGTCAATGATTGCCAAACCCAATAAGGTAAGCTTAGATGGTGACGACTAGCAACGAAAGCTTCTAATCATAACCCAGACCTGTAGCCCCCACTGAGCGGGTGTAGATGGTTTGGAAGGTGAGAGCCTAGTCAGTCCTGAACTAATTTCGATGGCTCACCAGGGGACTACTGCTTTTTAGCGTGGCTGCCAAATTACCAACCCTGAACTTGTATCCCCCACTGCGTGGGGGTAGATAGTTTAGAAGGTGGGAGCCTTATCAGTCCCAAACTGATTCTGATGGTTCGCACGAGACCACTGCTTTTCAGCGTGGCCGTCGAATTACCAACCCTGAACTTGTATCCCCACTGCGTGGGTGTAGATAGTTTAGAAGGTGGGAAAGAGCGATTGGGTTGCAAAAATAAAAGGTTTCTAACAATTTCCATATCCTATATTCAGTCCCGAACTGATTCCGCCGGCTCGCCATGAGACAACTGCTTTTAAGCGTGGCTGCCGAAAACTCCCAAATTTGTAGCTTGATGCGCATAGGTGTAGATGGTTTAGAAGGTGGGAGACTAGTCAGTCTCGAACTGATCTCGACGGCTTGCCATGGGACCACTGCTTTTCAGCTTGATCACCGAACCATTTTCTTGAACTTGTAGCCCCCATCGCGCGAGTATAGATGGTTCAAAAGGTGGGAGACTAGTCAGTCCCTGAGTGATGTCGACGGCTCACCATTGGACTACCGCTCTTCAGCGTAGTTGCCAAATCCTTACTCCCCGAACCTATAGTCCACATCATGCGGATATAGATGATTCAAATGGTGGGAGCCTCATGCGGCTTGCAATGCAACCCCGCTCTATTTCAAAACAGTGGTCGCAAAGATGAATCTAGTTGAGTCAGCGTCTTCACGCTCAAATGGACTGACATTTTATGACCAACAAAGGCCACTCGAGCCGACACATAGATCGTATGGCAAGTTCCAAGATAAACGTTACATAGTGTGTTTGCCTGAGCTTACGATGCCTAACTTGGCACAAATGCTTTGATGCATGCGCTCGGCCATCGTAACTCGCCCATAGCAGCAACTACAGTCGACCAATTAGACAAGTAAAGCAAGCCTCAAGCAGCTTACCTTGGGACAAGACACAGCTCGGGTAACCCAATCCCTAGCTAAACTGTTTGCAATGTGCTCACCATCGAACACGACTATGCAACAATGAATCTGAGTCATTTGGAAAAAAAATGGTTAAAATCTCTACTACAGACATACCACTCGGTGTTCTATTGGTTCAACTAGCCTATGTTAATGCAAGACGACAAGGCGAAACAAAAAACATGCAATAGAGACAACAAGCACAAAACATATAAAATTGTTTTCATTAATGGTCAATAAAATGGGTACAAGAGTATAGAGTTCACTTCTTATCAGGAGAAGGTACATAAACCGAAGAAGGAACAGGAGTTGCGTCTGCACGCACCATGGCTGGGCATCAGAGGCCGACCTATCCTCCTCGTCCGATGATGCAAAGGCAACAAACAAGTCTACATACGACATCTTATTGTGACAACCGAGATCCCACCCCGGATGCTTCTCATTCATTAGCACCAGCAGCTCCAGCCTGCCGTGTACAACCCAATGGAACTCGCACTTGCCTGTTCCAGCAGGAGCTCTTCCTTTTGCGCCTTCGAATCAGCTAGATCATGCTCTAACTTCTCCAACTTGTCAGTCAGCGCGTCAACTGAGACTGCTCAGTTGCCAACTACTCTTCACAGCACTGAGCTTATGCCATTCTAGTTCTAGCTGGTCCTCGGCCTTGCTTGCCTCTCGAGCATTAAACCCCACATCGAATTCCAGTTGCTGCTTCTGAGCAGCACAATCAGCCTCCTTCAAAGCATTCTCTTCAGCAATAGACCGCAGTTCCAAACACGCCTTAGCCACAACTTCTTGCGCAACCTTTACATCTTGGAGAATCGAAACTCCTACTCGAGTTCTTCTCTCTTGGACACCGCCTTTGCCAAATCACGCTTAAAAGCCTCCAGACGAGCCCTCTGAGTCTCAGCGGCCACAGTTGACTGATCCAGCCTCTTTTTCTTAGCTTGCTTCCGCAACCGTTCAATTTCATAAAGCGCATCAGAATATAGTTCTGCATGTGTGAGAAGAAATGCTTCATGGCGTATACCCTCACGAGCCACCTCGACTTTCGTCCCTGCGATGACCACTTGGCTCAAGTGAGACATACCCATTGTAGCCCGCACTAGGCGCTCATTCAAAGTTTTGGCTTGCAAATCACTGAGATTCGACCAGTCCTCCACTCTTGCAAACTGCTGGTAATCCTTCTCCCAAAGAGACACATATGTCTCTGCCCTGACAGGCCGATCACCCTCGTGCATTTCTCCCTTGGAATGGGTCGTACTAAAAGCAACCCAATCCTCACACCGGACCTCTTTAAACTCACAAAAGAGCAAGCATTTCAAAAGCCCCTTCCACGTCAGACAGAACGGGAGCTTGGGTCCCCAGCAGCCTTTCACTTCCTAAAAGGGGCCCCATCTTCCAACTTAACTCGCAGCGGTCGATAGACAGTGGGGGCCACATGCTAGTTGTCCCACAACCTTATGACCCTAGATTTCCATGTTTTTCGTTGACAAGCCGTGGAACGTCTCCATAGTGTTTTGGTCCTCTAGGGTAAGGGGAGTAATGGGAAATCTGTCTACAAAAAAACACAAGCAAAAATCAGCTAGCCTGCAATCAAGCATATCAAAGTCAGGAGAAAAAATTGAACTTACGAAGTGGCTTGGACTCTCGTTTGAGAGAACGACCCTTGTACCGAAAATACTTTGAATCCACAGGGGCTAAAAAGCAAAACTTCAGCCATAACTTAAAATCATCGTGCAGATTCACAAAACAAGCCGACGACGTCATCTTGCAGACAACATTACTCATCAGTTGAGGACAACTGGATTACTCGTGGAGTAACGCGGACACCAGCCTTCTTCGCCCTAATCAAGATGAGAAGGATGATTTTATATCCACTAGACCCCTACTAGGCTAGAGGAATTCCTATATCATGTCCAGAACAGGAAAACACACTCCAATTTGAAGCATCCCCCGATGCAGGCATGTTAACCCCGTTTGGTGGCGACATTGAAGTCTGGTCACACTTCAGAACATACAATGGCAGGTCCTCGGGTACCTCAAACTTCGTACGAATTTAGTAAGGCCAGGCTAAAAAAACAACTTGTTTTTTAAAAATTCTAGGCCCTTGGCCAAGGTTGCATTATCAAGAAGGTTTTGTCGAACCATGAAGAGGATGAACAATCTTTCCTAAATTAGAATAGTAGCTTCAAAAGCAAGGAAAATAGAAGAATTAGACTCTGCACTACGAGTGACCTAAATAAGGATCAGGTTTTCCGCCATTTTTCCGTTGAAACCAACGCACGTTCAATTAATGCAGCGCGTGGTTCAAGCAACGATTCAGACTCAATCATCGTCATGATTGACGTATATTTTCAAGAGATGACTTAGCGAACCGATGTGACGACCCACTAACTCGGGCGGAGTAGTTGATGATACATAAAAATGGTCACATTCCTGGATCATACACGTGTCATGATGATCTCGAGGAAACACGAGCCCAGCATCAGCCCAACACTAATCCGACCCAAGTGGTTCTAAGCCCACATAATTCAGTCTGACAAACAGACCCGAACTCTTACAACATGCTACGCCCACACGTCTCACAACTATCTTCAATACCCCTAAGTCCTACTAAGGCAAGTATCTCAAGGATCAACTTTAGACGGGTAATTACAACAGTTCTCTACTTCCAACTAGGAAGCAAATACCAGAGTACATTACACGCAGGGAACATTTCGTCCACGGATTGCTCTTGTATTGGAAACTATCTCCCACGTATCTAAGAGCATAGGGTTAACATTGAACTTCGCTCCTACAACATGACTCCTAATTAGAAAGGATTTCCACGAAGATCTCCTTTATAAACTACGCCTATGACGGCTTGGTAAACCATGACTCTTGCACTATAATAAGACATGAGGTTGGTAAGCTAAGGTATGCTACAAATTCTCTATTTACAATATTACGCCTTCTTCAGATCCCTGTCTGACTTTAGCATCGGAGTGCCATTAGCCACCACAACGGTGGTCTGTGGCTCACGTGCGCTACTTGTGTAGGTCAATAGGTCAGTGGGATTAGGTCAAAGCAGGGAACGAAAAACTGCTGCATCAACTAGGATTTTTTATTTTCATCCCTACTTTCACCCTCAATCAGTTTTTGAAGTGCTAGCCTATTCTAAGGTAAAAATATATACTATATACCTTAGGAATTAACTTAGTCAATATTTGAATCAATTGGGAAAAAATTCAAACACCGAGAGTGAGTTCTCCTCCAAACATTGAATTCGCCAAAACATGGAGTTCATGGTGTTTGTTTAAATGTGCATTAAGATGCTCGACTCATGTTTTTTTCAGGTATGATCAGCCCGTCTTAAAAATATTAGCAACGTGAAATGTTATGCATCCAAAATCATCCTCATGTGAGCTTGACCTGCAAAACAATTGTTAAACTGCCAAGGACCACCTTTTTGGTGGTTGAAGGCACTCCGATGCTTAAGTTAGTAACTCAGTTGGAAGAAGGAAATAAATATGGACAAAACTCCGTTAAAGTTGCATACCTGTGTCGAATGTTCTTTTTGCCTTTTATAATGGTCACAATTAACTCTCTATGTGACTTAAGCATGTGAGGTGCAACGAAAGGAGATGTTACCTATAACAATCTCCTCCTTAATGGAGATGCGTTTGTGGAAGTGTAACATCCTCCACAACTCTTTTTTTGTGCAACGTTCTTCTTCTTTATGAGAGAATTCGTGTCGGGCCTGGATCCGGACCCTGTTTATGTCTTCTCGATGGAGGGCCTTATCTGAGCCTCTATAATCGGCTCAATTCTTCTTGAGCTTTATGAGCTGGCCCAATAGATGGTTTCTTTATTCTCGCGATGGGTCTCTGTGCCACGTGTACAACCGGGATGATTGGTCTATTTTGATGTATCATCAGCCGCCCCCCTTAGTTCGAGGGTATGTTCATGTATCCACTAACTGTGTGGCGGTTTTGTTTTCGATTTCAACATTATGGTAGATGTAATGTTCTTGCTATCTATTACTGTTGTTGTCTCTCCGACGTTCTATCTGCCTGTTCGTTTTGGCACCATTTCTGGAATTTCGTGCGGGTGTCATGTCTTGCATGTTCTCCCAAAAGCGGTTCTTTTGCTGTCCGTCTCTATAAAAAAAGAAGTTTGAGTGCATCTCACTTCTTTTTGCACCTCTTCATTTTCCAGTTTTTATTCCTTGAGTTCGTTCAACAATCATGTCTAACTTCAGGGTTTTGAGGGGCGATGCTCTTGATGCATGTGAAGCTTTCTTTTACCTAAGTAGGCAATGCGCACGACTCTGGACAACATTCATCACAATTATTCATTGCCGATTGATCCGGAGATCATTCTTCCTGAAGAAGGCGACAATTCTTGTTGTCCAAAACTTGAGTACATTGCTCTGTACCCTGGTATGTTTCACTCTGGTACCTGGCTTCCTGCTTCTACGATCATCTGGGAGTATTTGAATTTTGTTGGTATTGCTCCAACCCAACTCATCCCTAATGATTGGGATGTAATGGTTTCAACTTTAGTAAGGGCTGTTTTGGCTCGTATCCCTATGAATTTCAGGGTTCTGCACTATTTGGTGGGGTTTGTCGTAAACCCTAATTGTACATGTTGCATGTGTTCTCCTTCTTGTTTCAAGACATGCAAGAGGAGAGTGTGGGCTGGTCGAGGTCTTGGTTCTACGCATCCCTTTCTTTCAGTCACTTTAGGCTTCTCAAAAATCATATCGGGAGCATAAAAAAGTCTAGTTGTCGTTGTCTTTGGAAGAGTAGGAGTTCTGCACTCACTTTTGTGATCTTCCCTGGGTATCGGTAGAAGATTTTCTTACTATGGATGCCATTATCCATAGTGGCTTTTATTCATTAGTTGAAGCGGGTTGCGCTTCGGAAGTGACTGTTGCACGTGTTGGTGATGCAGACGTCGGCCATTAAGAGGGTTCTGTTGACAAGCATGTGGGCTGCTTCGATCATTACCTGAGGTTCTGGGGTGCTGGTTCGATTGTGAGGAAATAGAAAGTTCCTAGGCCTTCAAGCCTTTCTAAGATGCTGGCTTCCATTTCCGGTCGTGTGTCGAAGAAGAAGAAACTTGCTTCCTTTTTACGCTACTAGGGTTCCTCCTCGCTTTGCTTTTCTCCGGAAGGGAGGACGTGATTTGATGGATGATTCTCTTGTTCCGGAAGATGATGTGGTAAATCAAGTTCTCGAAAAGAGTAAGAAAGAAGTCTCTCGCCTTCTAGAAGACGGTGAAAATATCTTGTTGCCTCTTATGGTTTCCCCTTCCCCACCGGCCTATCTATCGATGATTTGCTATCATTGAGAATAAAATGCTTCAGCTTGGTCTTTGGCAGTCAAAGAATTCGAAGGGTGCCAAGACCTTGGATGACTTCGAGTATGATCCGTAAGTGGAGGGTCGAGTTGTTGTCCGAGCTCGAGATTTCAAGCTTATTGTTTATTTTGTCGTGGCTGAGACCTCGGGATCACCTGCTACTCCTTCCTGGTCTCGGCATGTTCCTGTACTGTTCTCGGGGAGACCTTCTGGCCTTCCGAGGCTGTCCATGGGCAGTTGGCTAATAGGGCTATTGTGTCCGTACGATAGCTACGTCGCCATATTGACGATGGCTTCTAGCATTTTATGGAAGGGATGACACACTTTACTTAAGCGGTCGTGATGGGGTTGAATTGTAAGGTGTATCATGACCAAGCTGCGCACATCGAGTGGAAACTAGCAAGACACATTCTGGTCCTTTCTCATGTTCTTCGCCGATTGGATTTGTTGAAAACGCAGTGCATTGAGCAGAGAGGGTTGCAGATTCTTCATGGGTGTCACCGAGGGAACTTGAGGCTATGCGTGATACGTTTGCTTCTAACATCGAGACGTCCGAGGTGGAATTGTGTAGGTTGTGATCCCGTCTAGATGTTGCTGAGAAAGAGTTGCCCGATCAAAAAGCTGAATGCGATGAGGCTGTTCGTTCTGCCGAGGAATGTTCTGCCAAGCTTAAGGCTTCTACCATTCGAATCGCTCAGTTGAATTTTGAGTTTGTCGAGACCAAATTAGTGGCCTCTCCTAAACTTGTGGGCATTGATAGAGAGTTAGCGTCAACTGGAGCTGAGCTGTCAACCGTTATTGAGAAGCTGAAGGTGGTCGAGGCCGCAGATTGGAAAAGAGTGGTCGAGGGTTGCCATCAATCCGACTTCTTTGTCCCTATTAAATTCTTCTAGTTTCGAAATTGAAAGCAAACGATTTTATTGATAATATATTTTCAAGTGCTCTACATTCCATGGTCAAGGTAGAATTTCGCCTTCTTTGTTTTCCAACTAGTATGTTGCTGGTCTGTTGATTTTTATTACTCGGTACGGTCCTTCCCAGTTTGGGTTTAGATTGCCCGCACCATGCTCTTTCGTGTTGAGTTGGACTTTTTGTAGCACCCAATCTCCGTTGTTAAAAGTTCTGATTCACACATACTTGCTATAATATCCTGCCATACGCTATTGGTAGGCTGTTGTTTTAATGGAGACTGCTTCTTAATTTTCTTCGAGGAGATCCAACCCGACTCTTAATGCCTCAGCATTGTCCTCAGTGTGGAATTCTTCGATTCAAAATGTTGACATTCCGGTCTCCACGGGTATCATTGCTTCTGACCCGTATGTGAGGGTGAAAGTTATTTATCCTGTGAGAGTTCGTTTTGTTGTTCTATACGTCGAAAATGCTAGGTAACTCGGAGGTCAATAGCCCTTTTGCTGCCTCGAGTCTTCTTTCGATAGCTTCCAACATTGTCTTGTTGGTGATCTCGGCTTGTCCGTTTGCTTGTGGATGAGCTGGCGCCGAGAATTGTTGTTGGATATTCAGATTTTTGCATAACTCCTTAAACTTCTTGCCTTAAAATTGCTTCCCATTGTCCGTGACTATTACCCTTGGGATCCCGAATCTACATATGATGTCTTTCCAAAGGAATTTCTCGACTTGGGCTTCTCTTATCTTTGTGAGGGGTTCTAGTTCTACCCATTTGGTGAAGTAGTCTACTACGATGAGGAGGAACTTCTTATTGGACATTGAGAGTGGTCTTATGAAGTCCATTCCCCATTGTGCGAATGGCCAAGGGCTGCTCATTGGGATCAGATTTTGTCTCGGCATGTGAGTGTATGGGGCAAATCTTTGACATTTGTCGCATTTACGAACTAGCTTTTGAGCATCCGCTTGTATCGTTAGCTAATAATAACCTAATGTGAGAGCTTTATGAGCCAATGTCCTCTCTCTGGATGATTTCTGCATGTGCCATGGTGTTTGTCCTACAGAATGTATCCAACATCTCCTTGTGCAAGGCACCCCAGTAATGGGCTTGTGGCAGGTCTTTTGTATAGTTTGTCATTGATCATTGTGTATCTTGCTACTCGATTTCATAGATTTCTAGCTTCCATCTTATCCGTTGGGAGTTTTTTGTTTGATATATATGTCAGGATTGGAGTAGTCCAGTTGGTTTCTTGTTTTACGACGCATGCTTCTTCCGATTGGTTTTCGAGTATGGAGCTTCCTTATGTCTTGACGAGTGGGATGTCATTATCTTTGTTGTCGAAACTCTCTTTGCTAGTTTGTCGGCTCTTTTGTTTTCTGTTCGTGCGCACCGTTGAATGGTATCATTTTAGAAGCCTTCTACTAGCTTTGTGATTTTTTGGTGGTAGGCTTTCATTCGGTATCTTTGACTTGAAATTCGCCGTTTAGTTGATTGACCACCAATTTGGAGTCAGATAAGACACTAATATCTTTTATTCCCAGGTGTTTTGCTAACTGTAGCCCTACAATCACAACTTCGTATTCGGTTTCAATATTAGAGGCTCTAAAATTGAATGTTATCGCTTTTTCTAATGCGATTCCTTCCGAGTTGTACAAGACTAGTCCTACCTTGTTGGAGGCTCCATTACAGTGGAGGATCCATCCGTCGGAGATTGGTTTGGGCTATTTTTTTTTTCTGTTTTCTTTTTTATCCTGTTGGTTGTTACTTCCAGTGAACTCGGCGATGAAATCCGCTAATGCCTGAGCTTTTGATAGCGGTTCTGGGGGCATAACTGATGTCGAATTGTTCGAGTTCTATTGCTCACTTCACCATTCTTCCTGACAGATCTGGTTTGTGTAACACCGACCAAAGCGACTGTTCTGTCATAACCGTGATTGGGTGTGTTTGGAAGTATGGTTGCAATTTTATTGACGACATGATCAGAGCGAGCACACGTTTCTCTAGGAATGGATAGTTGATTTCTGCATCTGCGAGTGTTTTGCTGATGTAGTACACTGGTTTTTTCACCCTTTTTTCTTCTCGTATAAATGTTGAAGTCACAGCATGATTGGACACAGATAGATATAGATACAATGCTTCTCCCGTGTTCGGTTTTGTTAGTAGCTTTGTGCTTCCCATGTAAGTCTTAAGGCTTTGAAAGGCTTCCTCGCATTCATCATTCTACTCGAATGTCTTGTTCCCCTTCAAGAATTTGAAGAAAGGCAGACACTTGTCTGATGACTAGAGATAAATATGTTCAGAGCTGCTATCCTTCCGTTAAGGCTTTGAACACCTTTTATGTTTGTCGGCGACTGCATGTTGAGAAGTGCTTGTATCTGTTTTGGATCAGCTTCAATTCCTCGTTGGTTGGCCATATACCCAAGGAACTTTTCTGACTCTACTCCAAAGGTGCATTTATCCAGGTTCAATTTCATCTTATACTTTCGCAGCTGAGAGAAAGCCTATTCAAGATCTGTGACGTGGTATGCCCTGCGTGAGCTTTTAACAAACATATCGTCGATGTAAACTTCCATCGTTTTGCCGATCTGATCTTTAAACTTTCTGTTCAATAGCCATTATGAAATAAGTTTTTCTTGGTTAGGAGGGTACGTACATCTGTGTCTGATTATACTCGGAGTACGCATCTATGAAACTCAACATTTCGTGCCCGACAGTTGCGTCCACTATCTGATCTATTCGTGGAAGTGGAAAGTAGTCTTTGGGGCATGTTTTATTCAGATCGGTGTAGTCCATGCACACCCTCTATTTTCCATTCTTCTTATTTACCGGCACCGTGTTTGCCAACCAATCCTAGTAGTGAGCTTCTCTTATCATTCTTGCACTAAGTAGTCAGTACACTTATTCATTTATTGCCTGGTTATGCTTCGAGGCCATCGGTATTTTTTTACTCTAACCAAGTTCTTATCTGGATTCACTTGCAATTTGTGAGAGATTATGGATGGGTCTATCCCCACCATATCCTTCATTGTCCATACAAAAACATCTTGGCTATCTTTCAATAGCTGGATTAGTTCCTTGGCGAGTTCAGGGTGAATCTTTGTACCGATACAGACTGCCTTTTCCACTTTGTTGTCTAAGTAGACCTCGAACATTTCTTCTTTCGGTTGTTCGGTGTTAGGTCGATCTCGTGGACTGGTTGGAGTCGTATTATCGTTTGTAGAATCTGAACTCTTTTCATCAAGCTGTTGTGAAGACTCTTCCAATGGCCGCTAGTTGGTTTCCTTTGATCCTTCTGATACCATTGTCGGTATGGTATTTCAAGCATTAGTGCATAGTGGAGGAGACTGCACCCATCTTATGTATCCACGGTTTGTCGAACAGCATGAGCATCAATGATGAGAAGCCTGCCAACAATATTCTCTAGGTGAGAGCATCTCTTGGTGAACCACATCATTTAGAAAGTTATCAGGTATAAGAGGTTGGCTGAGCTGTCAGTGTCGACCAATACTCTTTTGATTTCCCATTTTGCTATCATGACTGAGATCACCAAAACATGATTGTGTGGGAAATTAACCCCATCAACATATTTGTTCCAGAAGGTTAGAGTCATTTGCATTGTTTTTGCACGCTGTGCTGATTGTTCTTGGAATATGATCTTTGTTCGTAAGTCTTTGACTATACGCTTTCTAGATCAATTGGATTCCTCATTTTCCTTGGGTGCGCCATGCAAGACATAGATTGTTTCCTTTACTTGCTCCATAGGGATGATTGTTTCGTCCTCGAGTTTGATGAAGTCTCCGAGTCGTCCTTCTCTGATATGACGTTAAATTTCATCCCTTAGACTGCGAGAATATTCAGTATTGTGGCCATAATCGTTGTGGAAGAGGCAATGTTTGTTCTTTCTCCGCTTCTCTGGATCTCCTCTCATTTTCAATGGCCATTTGACATTTTCCTTTCCTACCATAGCTTCTAGAATCTCGCTCTGACTTGCTGTCAAAGTCGAGAACGATCTCTCGTATTTGGGCTTTTTCGGTTGTAGATTTTCAAACTTCCCTTGATTACACTTGAAACTATTGTTAGTCAGATGTCTCTTAAGCTATGTGATTTCTTCTTGAAATTTGATGCCCTTGAGGTCTCAGATGATTTTGTCTACCATCTCGATTACGTGGTTCATCTAAGTCATAAGCATCTCTACTTGGGGATCCAAGGGGATTCCCCAAGATGTCAGAGATGTTTTCAACGTTACTTGTTGGAGCTCTTTTCTAGCAGGTACGATTGTTTCAATGGTTATTGCCGGATTGATATTAGGCAGCATGTCGTATCGTTCATCACCAGATTGTGGATTTGTGGAGTATTCCATATTTTATCAGATTGTGTGAGCTTTGTAACTGTGAATCTTACTTTTGAAAGGAAACTCGTCGTTCCCCATGGACGGCGCCAAACTGATGCGTCCAAAAATCGCCCTCCTATGAGTTTTACCTACAAAACAATTGTTAGAATGCAAATGACCACCTTTTTGGTGGCTGAGTACTCCGATGCTTAAGTCAGTAATTCAGTTGGAAGAATGAAGTAAATCTGGACAAAGCTCAGTTAAAGTTGCATACCTGTGTCGAATGTTCCCTTTACCTTTTATAATGGTCGAAGTTAATTCTCTACGTGACTTAACCATGTGAGGCACAATGGAAGGGGATGTTACCTGTAACACTCTCCTCCTTAATGGAAATGCGTCTGTGGAGGTGCAACTCACTGCACAACTATTTTTTGGAGCAATGTTCTTCTTCTTTATGAGAGAACTTGTGTCGAGTCTGGATTCGGGCACTGATTTGATCGGACTTGGATTTGGGTCTTGTTTATGTCTTCTCGATGGCGAGCCTTATTTAGGCCTCTGTAATTGTCTCTATTCTTCTTGGGCTTTATGAGCTGATCCAATAGATGGGCTCTATTTTCTCGTAATGGGTCTCTGCACCTCGTGTAAGGCCATGATGATTGGTCTATTTTGACGTATCATCAAAATGCATTAGACGTTTTTAATAATAAAAAATATATTTTAAAAATATTTTTGTTTCATTGAAAAGATCTGCACAAATGCATTCTAATGTAAATTTCAAATGAAAACAAATCAAAAGAAAAGTGAAGAATTTTTTTTTATTTTTTATATCGGCTTGCTAATTGCTCATCAATTTGGAAAACAATTCACGAGCTTCTGGAAAATGTTTTGGTGCTTGCTTCGAAAACTTTATGCAAATGCTCTAATGGTATTCATTTTCCGAACATGCATGGCCTACGGGTGAAAAATTGTTAATGATGCTGAATACGAGCATAATAGTCGGTTTGTATGAAACTTAAAAAATGAGAAATACTACTGGTAAATGACTTTCTCCTAATGGCCTCAACTTCATTTTTGTAATTTTATTTTTTAAAAAGGTGGTGTGTAAATAATAAAAAATGAAATTGATCCTTAGAATTTCAATTTAGTGAATAGGAGTTGAGTATTGGAGAGAATAATGAAGAAGAATTTATCCAAATGAGAGAGATTTTTGGGATATGTCGAGAAACGTTAGGGTTTGGGTGTATATTAAAGGTGACCCATATTGAGCCTCATAGTAGAGCGAAGCCAAGCTATTGTTAGTCAAAGATTTTCTTCTGTTATTGTAAGGAAGAACTTTAGAACATAACAACCAGTCATGAAGGTTTTCATCAATGTCTTCATGTTGTTGAAATCAATCTTTTTTGGTAGTTTCGGCTCTTTCAATATCAGGTGAGATATACTTTGGCATCAACTGAAAACGCCCATTTAGATAAATGGGTGTACAACAAGAAGAGTGTGTTCGTGACTAATAATTAGTTTCAAGGTAATCCGCTAATGCTTATTGTTCAAACAAGAAATGGGCAGGGGTTCAAAAAGTGATTAAGTACAGTCTGACTTTATCATAAAGTTTTCACGTTAACCCCATCAAATTCTACAATCCATATTGGTGTGGGTTGAATTGGTTGGATGGAAATAAGCAATGGATGGAGGGTGAATATATGCTTTATCACTTGGACCATACTCTGACTATTTTCGTGCTTGTTGGTCAGCTGGATATGCAGGAGTATTTTCTAGGGAAAGAAATGACACATATGTATTTCACTATGGATGGAAAAAAAAATTCAAGAAAAGTAACTAAAATCGATGATCCTATGGATATGATGTGGTTTATCACTGAATAAATGATTGTCTTTATAAAATTGATTACAAAAAAGAACCTAGATCTGGACTTTTGTTAGTCTATTTTATTATGTTATATCATTTTTGATGATACATCAAATAATCACAGCCATACATGTGGCAGAGATCATCCATCACGACGATCAAATATCCCAGGACCAGACCAATTCAAAAAGTCCAAAAAGGGCGAATCCAGTCATAAAGCCTAAACATGGCCTATCAAAATAAACCGTAGTCAGAGGCCCAAATCCAGACCCGATAGGGTGCTCTCATACAGAGAAGGAATGTTACAAAGAAAAAGAGCCGTTGAGGGAGTTATGCCTTCGAGGATGAATTTTCATAAAGAAGGATACTGTTACAAATAACGCCTTTTCTCATCGCGCTTCACATGCTTAAGTCATGCAGATAATTACTAACTACCATTATATAAGGTAAGTGGAATATTCGACAAAGGTATGCAACTTTAAATGAGTTTTGTCTAGATTTATCTCAATCTCCAACCGATTTACTGACTTGAGCATCGGAGTGCCTTCAACCACCAAAAAGGTGGTCCGGCAATCTAACATTTGTTTTGCAGGTTAGACTTACAGGAGACCGGATTTTGGACGCATCAGTTTGGCGCCATTCATGGGGAATGACAATTTCCTTTCAAGAAGATAGTCTGCAGTAGTAAAGTTCTTCAGTTCTGATCAGCGATTGAAAAACGCTCTGGACAGATGGGATACTCTATAGATCCTCAACTTAGCAACGATCAAAGCAATCTTCCCACCGATGAAGCTACATTGCCAATGATGCATGTTTCAAGTCCATTGACAATCATCAGGCCAATCATGCCCGACGATAGAGAGCCACAACAAGCGATAGCCCAAACATCTCAAACTTCTGGAAGCACTGCCACAGATCCTCGCGTGGATCAACTCATGACCCAGATGGATCTTCTGATCAAAATGTTGGACAAACTCACCCAAGAGCGCGCTCAATCTGCCGACATTGTTCAAGCGTCGCCCTAACAAAACTCTGCCAATCGAGTCTGAGAAAGTAATGAAGTTTCTGCAGAACCTCAACAAGTGACTCTTGAAAGCAACGAATAACCACCAGAAGATGGTCCCCTTCAAAGCGACGTGATTCCTGTTAAAACCCCATTCAGGATCGGGGTCACATATCATAACATATTATACGAATTGGCCGGACCATCGTTCTCTAACACGTTCATGGTGATACCTATGCCGATAAAACCATCTGCGACACTTCCCCCACATGATGGCATTGAAAGAGAACACGAAGGTTCCAACCATTCTCAGATCCACAACAATGAATTGGTTCAATAGCTTACCACCGAGGTCGACAGACTCTTTTCGAGCACTAGCTATTGCCTTTATCACAGGGTTCATCAACAGTCAGTGGATGAGACATGGCTCACACTACTTGCTTCACATCAAACAGAAGCCCAAAGAAACTATAAGGGAACACATCACTTGTTTTACTAACGAGTTGACAATGATGGACGGTTGCAGCGACGACACAGCCATTGCCGCCCTCATCTTCTAACTAAAAAGATAACCATTTTTAAATTTTCTAAACCTAGACCCCCGAAGAACTTGGTGACTCTATTGAAGGCCACCCAAAAATACATGAAGGATAATGAATCCAGAGGGAAGGCCACTCAAAGAGGCGAGAAAGGAGAGACGACAGACCCCGGGAGAAAAATGCCCAATCAAAAGAGGCATCTGATCAATGGGAGATCCGAATTCAACCAGCAAGAGCTTGAAAAGTTGTAATCAACAAGACCCAGGCATGAACGGGTAACAAATGTGGTGAAAAATACATATAAACCATACATGACTTTGAAAACGATCTGAGTGAGCATACTCAAGTCCATGGCAAAATGAGAAGACATCAATTGCCAATACAAAATGAGAGGAGACCCGAAGGGGCGAGATAAGAGCAAGTACTACTCTTTCCTCAAGGATCACGGGTACAACACCAAAAACTGCTACAATTTGAAGGACAAAATTGAGCACTAGGTTCAAAAATGATGACTTGATGAATTAGTCGGGCTGCTAGATAAGTAGCGCAAAAGGAAAGAGAAGGTGGACACCGCTGCTGGATCGAAAGAGCAACCTAGATAACTAATATATGCCCTACGCTGCATAGTTGGAGGAAGTGAATAATTAGGCCAACCAAAGAGACGACAATTAACACATCCCACTCGAGTCGATTTATATCGAAGTAGAAGCACCAACACAATCCAACGAAATCAGAAAAACCACTATGGCAACTCAAAACGACAAACACAGATAAATTTTCACTTCGATTTGGCGAATAAAACTTGATACAAGAGCACACACCCAAGGATTTGATCAAGGAGCATTTTGAGTTTATTAACTACCTCACGTTAAAACCATATACCTAACAAAAGACTATCAAAACTATAAGAGAATCATGAAGAAAAAAGTTGCAACAAACGAGTTAAGTCCACTCAACGCAAAACAACAATATACCTTTTAGACAACAAGGGCGCGCAACAATCAACCACCTATTGTCATAAGAAACGACATCAATCAAATAACAGTTAGAGAGACACAATGCATATTCATAATTAGATCGCTTTGTGAGAAGAGAATGACAGTACTACCATAGATTGTTAAGCACCTGGAATAGGATTATCAATAAAACTCCGAGTTCAAACCCTTCGTCTTACGTACAAGTAGAAAAATTAATGCATCAAAGCCAGACAATGCGAAGCAATCGACATATCAAGGAATGAACAAAAGGTCAGGACATGTTGGTCTGATAAACCATGAAGTAAAAGTTAGGTTGAACAAGCCAATTTACTCGTAAAAACTTCGGATCGATTGACATGTCGAATAACTAAGTAAAAGTTGGGACAAAAAAGTCAACTTACTCGTAAAAACTTCATACCAACAGATATGTTGAACAACAAAGTAAAAGTGGGACAAACAAGTCAACTTACTCGTAAAAATTCGGATCGACCGATACGTCGAATAATAAAGTAAAAATTGGGACAAACAAGTCAAATCATAAAAACTTCGGATTGACTGATGGGTCGAACAATGAAGTAAAAGTTGAGACTAACAATTCAACTCACTCATAAAAACTTTGGATCAACTGATACGTCGAACAACGAAGTAAAAATTGATGACAAAGAAGTCAACTTACTCGTAAAACCTTCGGACCGACCGATGCGTCAAACAACAAAGTAAAAGTTCGGACAAACAATCAACTTACTCATAAGAATTTTGGATTGACTAATATGTCAAACCACGAAGTAAGAGTCCAGGCGTGCAAGTCAGAAGGTACTAGTAAAAACCTTCTAGCTGCTAATGTGTCGGACCATGAAGTAAAAGCCTCGACATATAAGTCAAGACGTATTCAAAAAGCCTTTTAGCCCGATCAATGCGTCAGACCATGAAATACATCCACAAAAGCCTAACACACAAGGCAAACCCTAGGAGTGGGCGGGACAGGATGGACCTCATTCCCATCCCATCCCGTTTGTTTGGGATGGACGGGACATGATTGATCTCATCCCATCCCAAACGGGTTTGGTACGGAACGGGATGAATATTTACTAAATTTTGGATTTTTGAAAATTTAACATGCAAGATTGAAAATTTTGGATTTACCAAACACACAACTCTAAGAATAACTATATAACATTAAGCCATTGATTATTATTTCCCCATTTCGTTAGCTTTTACTCCATTTTTTTAGAACCACTATTAAAGATAGCCATTTTTTGTACGTTGCTAACGAAATGATCAATGGGTTTGTCATTTAAAAACTATGAAGAGCACACATTGATGTTGTAAAGAGTTAGGAAGAGGAAAAAAAAGAAGGGAGAGGGTTTGAGTTATATTTATTATCTAGGTGAATCGCATGGAAGCTTGTGAGAATAAAATTGCTATGTCAATAAATAAAACAACAAATAAAAGTCATGTTAACAAATAGTTCATAGTTTCATACTACATATTTCATATTAAATATTAAAAAAATTGACTCGGGACGGGACGACATGGGCGGGATTGAAAATCTTCATCCCGATCCCATCCTACTCTAGATCGAGACCGGACGGAATCAATATGGGATTGATCAAACCCAATAGGACCCAAAAAATTGGCCGGGGGGACGAGATCGGGATTGCGGGATCAGATGCCCACCCCTAGCAAGACCTACTCAGAAAACCTTCTGGAGTGGCCAACGCATTCGACAACAAAGTAGACACGCGAAAGACCAAACGAGTAAATAAAAACTAGTAAAGCTTCATTGCCTAATCGACAAAACCAAAGGAATAAAAGCTTCGATGGTCAACAAACAATCGCAAAAATAGAAATATGGACAAGCCTAAATTACCATAGTACGAAAAGTACAAGTGACGAGGTTAACGCACACTTATCATATATGACGAGTTAACATGATTGATCCAAGACAAATTATGGCTACAAAAAAAACATGCAAGTCAGAAAGCAATAAAAGCAACAGAAGACAACGCAAGAACATCGAAAGGGAAAAAATGTTCATTCATAAAACTTCTATGTTACATGCGAAGAAGAAGATAGAACAATCAGAGAAGGAACACTAGTAACATCGACAACAAGAGCATTTAATGGAAGAGGGGCAACAACATCAGCAGTAGGAAGAGACAAAGTTCTCTCTTCGACTACAAGAATAAATGATGAAGAAAGACCGCAAGGAGAAGGTGATGATGGTTATTTGTCCACAGAATCACTTGGGAGATTCGCAAGACCTTCTCCGCCACCTTCATCCATGAAAACTTGATCGACCAAACCTCAATACTTGGACAAATCAATGCCATCCTTCTCAATACAGTCGAGAAGCTTGATTCGTGCATCAACAATCCTTTTCCAATCCTTCACTTCCACAATTTTCAGTTTGTTCTTCGTTGCAACAAGCTAATTGATCGAGATAAGTTGTCTTTCAACGGTGGTCAACATTGTTGAAAAATTCAACTTAACTTCGTTAAGCACAATCGTTAACTACAAAACCCGCTCCTCAGCGACCTTTTGGCTAACAGTCTGCTCAATATCAGAATGCATGGCCTCATTATGACCAACCTTCTCAACAAAAAACTCCCTCTCTACCTCATCCTACTGAGTATGCACTCCATTCAAATCAGCCATCAAGGACTCAAGATCAACTGCAGATCTATCTCACGCAGCCTCCACCTCCCTAAGAGAAGCACGAGTAGCCCCAGCTGCTTTTTCTTGCTCCGTGCACTGCGCTTTCAATAAGTCCAATTGACGAAGAACAAGAGAAAACACCAGCAATTGCGCCGCCATCTTCCTCTCATGAGCAGCCACCCGACCCCATCACCCTAGCATAAGTAAGGTGATTCATCCATCCATTATCTACTTGAGGCCGTGATCGAGATGACTACCAGGCTCCAGCATAGGCATCATAGCCCTATCCACCGTTCACCTATGCCATTCTCTGATTAAATTGTGTGCACTATTCTGCACGTCAATCTCAGTAAACCAACAAAACTACCCATCCAATTCAATACGGATATCCGCCGGGTTGGGTTACTTCCAACCAATCCATGGATGAAGAACTAAGGGATCAGGAAGCACAGACGATCCACCCCCTAAAGCTGGAAGAAAGGTCGGAGTAGCAGTGATAATAGAAAAACTACTATTACCTTCTCACCGTGAAACAATCGTACTTGGAATGGGGCAAACAGTAACAATGGTGATAGAAGTAGAAGTCAGACGGGCATCAAAAGAAGCTAGGAGCTCCACTGCATCATCAACATGAATGGAAGAGGATGAATCTCAGAAGTCTAAAACGATTACCGACATTTTGTTTTTATAGAGGATTAAATTCAATATCGAGCAGGGTCTTTATCATATTTGGATCCTCGCACTGCTCCACTAAAAGCTGAAGCATCTTGTTGTCAATAACTCGAAGGTCATCATCCGACCATTCAACAAACTAGGGCACACCATAAGCCAAAATGAGCCTTTTCTCATTATCGTCCAACGAATGAGTTATTTCTTTCTTGCTCCTCTCCATTGTGAGATTCATCTATATGATCTCCTTGAGGGAAATACCATCCTCCTTCCCACCATCCTTATCAAAAGAACTCGGACGAGAAGCAGTCCGGGTAGTGCCATGAATGGAACTAGAAAGCCGTTTCCATTTGAGGACACGACTAGGGCTTATCGCCAACCACTTTAATGGACAGGCATGCATCGAAAGCTTTCTCTTCTTGGTAGTTGGGCCAGCAACACTAATGCTGACAGGAGCACCGTGATCCTTAACATCTTTGCTAGAGCTCACTTCCCATTAACGGTAGCATCACTAACGCCAACAGTAAAAACACGTGCAACGATCTCAGCAGCTCGAGATTCAGTAAGTAAAACTCGTTATGCCTCGTTAAGAGTATACAAGTCACTATGCACCACAATGTCCTCAGCAAGGAACAACTCAACAACAACTATAGGAAGCCTCAATAAACAATCGCTGTCATATGTTCTTTCGCAGACAATTGCAAGTCCCTCCATTTATAAGGGACTCAGGACAATCACATAATCTGACGACCTCGCAAGTTAAAATGGCCGAATTTGACAGAAGCATAAAACAAGAACCTTGACCAGTCCTTGATGTCATCGTTAAGCTTTCCAAAATAGATAGAAGATCGGACGAAGCAAATATTCTTGGTCACCAACAAACCAACCACCGAATGCGAAATCCTAACAACTAAAGGAATGCCAGTAAGAATGGCTCTCGTGTACGTAGAAATCATAATCCTCCAGCCATTAGGACCCATTTGAATAAAAGGAATGCCCAAAAAATCTAAACATTCCCAAAATATCTATGGGATTCGGAATTGAAGGCTAGGAACATACACGGGTAGAGTGCAATATACCCAGTCCTTGGATGACACGAACTATCATTTTGCATAGGCAGAACGATCTCGAGGTTGGATGATAGAGGATACTCAAAACGAACACTATCCAACGTCGCCTGTGAAGCTTTCTTGGGTGAAAAGTAAGCCTCACATGCAGCAAGTGCCTCACCATCTAGTATTGTCGGCATACATCGAAAAGGAATGAAGAAGAAAAGAAAATGAAGAAAAAAGAAGAATAAGCCCTAATTTCAAAGATAGCGTAAAGAGATAAATATCATACCCCTTTTATAAAGTTGTGCGACAAAGAGACTGTTCATAGGACGACGTGCGAGATATGCTGGTCGCATGAAATCCCAAAATGCGTGTGAAAACAAATGAATGAACGAGAGATCAGAACACCAACCTCACTAAAACCTGTTAACATCATTAAATACACTATAATGAGGAAATTGAAAGTGCAACCGTCATTGAGTTTGTGGCTACGTCAGCATACCCACTAACTTAGGAGGCGTAGCCGATGATACATCAAATAAGACTTTTATCACAACAATACACGTGGCATAGGTCATCCATCACGAGGATCAAGTATCTCAAGACCAGGCCAATTCATATACCCAAAAAAGGGCGAATCCAGTCATAACAGCCCAAACAGGGCCCGTCAGAATAAATCATAGTTAGAGGCCCAAATCCAAGCTTGATAGAGTTTTCTCGTTAAAAGGAGGAACATTACAGATAAAAAGAGTTGTCAAGGGAGTTACGCCTCCAAGGACGAACCTTCATAAAGAATGAGACTGTTACAAACAACGTCTCCTTTCATTGCGCCTCATATGCTTAAGCCACGCAGAGAATTAATAACGACTATTATATAAGGTAAAGGGAACATTCGACAAAGGTATTTAATTTTAACCGAGTTTTGTCCAGATTTATCTCCATCTCCAATTGAGTTACTGACTTACGCATCAGAGTGCCTTCGGCTTTCAAAAAGGTGGTTCTTGGCAATCAAACATTTGTTTTGCAGGTTAGACGTATAAGAGATCGGATTTGGATGCATCAATTTTATTTAATTAGAAATGCAAATTTGAAATCTTTTTATAACATCCATTACAATTTGTTCGAAAATATAAATTTAAATATTATTTAGACCAATACTTTGCATGCTTATAACACTAGCTATAGGGACGATTGGTTAGAATTATAAATTTGAATTTGTATTTTGTGTTATAATTAGTTAGAAATTTACATTTTTAATATTTAAACAACATATCTCAACTATGCGAGCATAAATTTTTGTCAAACGCCCTCCCTTCCTCCCTCTATGTAATCTGTTAGATCTTTATTTTTGGTAAATTTCAGCCGTATTTTATTTCCAACCTGAAACACCATTTTGATTTGTTATATGGATACTAGGGTATTCCCCGTGCCTTTGGCAGTCAAATTGTTTGATAGAGAAAAAAATTTCAATTTTGGCTAAGGGTATTTCAATCCTATGTGAACATAAATTTCAGCCAAACATCCTCCCCTCCTTTATATGATTTGTTAGATCTTTAAGCTTGGGGAAATCTCAGCCTTTTTGTATCTCCAACCTAAAACACCATTATGATTTGTTATATAGACTAGGTTATTCTTTGTGCTTTTGACACTCAAATTGTTTGATATGAGGAGAATTTTCAACTTTTGCCAGAGGTGTTTCAGTCCGATGCGAACATAAATTTCAGCCAAACACCCTCCCCTCCCCCTTCTATGTGATCCATTAGATATTTATTTTGGGTAAATCTCAGTCGTCTTTTATTTGCAACCTAAAACACCATTCTAATTTGTTATATAGACTAAGGTATTGCCATTCCTTTGACACTCAAATTCAATTGAATCCTTTAGATGTGTGATGGTTCGAGTTGGTTGGGGCACAAAAGTAAAAAAAAAAAACCTTCCCTCTCATGTGATATGTTAGATTTTTATATTTGGATAAATCACAGTCGTTTTTTATCTCCAAACTCAAACACCATTCTGAATTGTAATATAGATATTTATGTTTGGGTAAATCTATCGCCATTTTTTATTGCCAACCTAAAACACCATTCTAAATTGTTATACAGACTAGGGCATTCCCCGTGCCTTTGGCACTCAAATTGAATTTGTGCCTTTAGATGTGTATTGGTTAGAGTTGGCTGGAACATAAAAAAAAAACTATCTTCTCCTCCCCCTCTATGCGATACGTTAAATCTTTATGTTTGGGTAAATCTCAACCGTCTTTTATCTCCAACCTCAAACACCATTTTTATTTGTTATATAGACTAAGGTATTCCCCATGCCTTCAACACTCAAACTCAATCTGAGCCTTTAGACTTGTGATGATTAGAGTTGGTTGGGGCATAAAAGTTAAAAAAAAGTTTTCTAACCTTCCATTTTGTGATCCGTTAGATTCTTATGTTTAGGTAAATCTCAGGCGTCTTTTATCTCTAACCTCAAACATCATTCTGATTTGTTATATAGAACTAACATATTACTCGTGTCGTTGGCACTCCGCATATACATTTTTTTGTTGCTAATTGTAATGCACTAGACACCATCCCCACCATTGCAATCAATAAGTTTCATAAAAAAATTCATATTTTAGAATGTAACCTAATTTTTTGAGGTATAAGCTATTTTACGGTGAAAATACTGATTTTTGAGTCAAAACTAGTTTAAAATTATCAAAAAATAGCTTTTAAAACATACTTTTTACAAAATAGACCATTTAGATACAATAGTTGATATAATGGCTAATTTGTGTCTGCTTTTATACTTTTATGACTGATATACACGTAATTATTACAAATTATGACCCTTAATTTATATATGTTAGTGCTTCAATTAATATATTTTATTCTAATTATTTCAACTTTTATGTTTTTGTAGGAATCTGCGCGCGTGAACGATAAAGTCGCATTAAGACGACAAATTTGAGAAAATGATTAATTTGTCGATTCTAGCGGTGGTACAAAAGAGTGGTTCACACATCTAAGCCTAACCCGAATAAGCATGGTCCAATTACTTTAACCAAGCCCAAGCCCAGAAAGCTAGAATCCTAAGCCCAGCCTAACAAGGAAATAGAGGAACCCTATTTAGGTTTCTCTCTTGCCTTCTCCAAAAGGAAAGACTCTCTTCTCTCCCACGTTTTCTTCCTCTCTCTCACAGCTACCATCACCACCTCCACCAAGGCAGAGCCCTGTGTCTCTCGCCACTAACCAGCCACCGTCGTCACCACCGTCACTAACCACCCTGTTTCACGCTACAAACCACCACCTCGCCACCGAAACAGGCCACCGTTCTCTCTGTCCAGAACACAGCCGCCACCACCATCTCCCTCCATTGCTCTCATCGCCACCATCACCCGAGCACCATCGCCACCACCGTGCGCACAGTACTGCCGCGAAACAGGGAGCACCTCTCTGTTTCTCTCCCTCGCAATTGCCCTCCTTCCTCTTTCTCTCTTCTCCAAGGTCTCTCCCTCCTTCACGCCTCTCTCTGTTAGAGCCACCACCACCACGAGAACCTCGCTACCACCGCGAAACAGGGAGAACACCACCCTATTTCTCATCTTCTCTCTCGCGGTTTTGTTATTATCCCTGTTCCCTCACCCCCTCTCTTTGTTCTTGCAGGTACAGGAGTCGATTGGGAGGAGAGGAAGCTCGCGAGGAGCGGAGAACGGAGGCGGGAAGGGCGCTGTCGCGCTGGAGAAAACGAAGGCTGAAGCAGAGCGGGTTTCGCGTGGGAGAAACTGTTTTTCATTTTTGAAAAACAGTTGGGGCTATTTGCACCCCGAGAACTTGTAAGAGCCACCACATTGTAAATTTAGCTGTTTTTCTCGGGATTTGTGTGCGGACAGGAAGTGATGGATTCCTTCTCGATTGATGCTGTGACCACCACCACCATGAGTCACTAAACCCCACGCAAGGTGAAGAGGTGAACTCCTAGATGTAACGCACTAGATTAGTAATTGATTCGCTTTAAGTGTTCACGATGAATAATGATGTTTAATGATTCTCACTTTTATTTAATATAGAAATTTATGTTATTTTAGTGACAGAGATTTCATAGATTTCTTCGTAGATTTTTATTACTCCGGTGATTATCTTTTCTTCTCCATATAAGCTTAGTCACGCTTTTCTTATGTGTGGAATGTTTAAAGATTAATTGATTCCGGTAGGTTAGTTATATGTGATCGTCATTTATTACGGTATTGTCTCCGGATATATCGTAAGTTTAAGATATCACATATGACAAACCTTTGTGTTTTCTTAGAAGAAGTGAAATTTTAAATTCATTTACATTAGGGTATTTTAATGATTAAAAGATTATTTTTCCGATTACGTCGTTTGGGATGTGAAACACGTAGTTGAGTCATCATAGCGAATCAATACTAGTTAGCGTGTGAAGTCTAGGAGGGATTCTTGGAACCTTGTGATTTTTCCAAACTTAATTTTCATTAAATTAAATTCAATTTCGTATTTTAAATTTGTTAGAATTTATTAACTTTAGTTTCGCATAGTTTGTTTTCCTTAACCTTATTTTGTAGATCGTTTTTCCTCGTGGGATCGACACCCCATTCTTTACTGCAATTGACCGCGTGTATTGTTTGGGCGTAATCAAATTTTGGCGCCGTTGCCGGGGAACAAGCGTCATTCTACAAGGAAGGTTTCGGGTATTATCTTTCTTGCTCATTTTTCATTTTATTTTATTTTATTCTATTTTCTTAGGTTTTAGGTCCAGTTTAATTTCTATCTTTATCTTTATTTTTATTTTATTTTATTTCTAAAGAAAAAAATTATTAAAAAAAAATTAAAAAAACATTGGGAGCGTGAGTTGGAATAGAAACCACTTAGGGAGACTAATTAGGGTCTCAAATTTAGTTAGCTCACAAATTCACATTGAGACCGAATTAAGTCCTACTTCTAACACCATGAGTAATCACGAAGAGTATCATGTTCGGTCGCTAAAGGACTATCTCCACCCCACGCGCACTGCTACTCCATCATGTATCATGTTTGCACCAAGTACACCAAAGCTAGATTTTAAGCCGGGTATGATACAATTATTACCCACTTTTCATGGCCTAGAGAGTGAGAATCCTTATGTTCATATTAGGGAATTCGAGGAAGTTGTGGCCACCTTTCACAACAAAGTTGAGGCTATAGACTCGGTTAGACTAAGGTTTTTTCCTTTTTCCCTTAAGGAAAAAGCGAAGAGTTGGCTATACTCTTTGCGACCAAGGTCTATAGGTTCGTGGGAGGAGATGACCCAATCATTTTTTAATAATAAATATTTTCCTCACCACAAAACCAACGGTCTAAAGAGACAGATTTCTACCTTCACCCAAAAGAATAGCGAGACATTATATCAAGTATGGGAAAGGTTTAAGGATCTCTTGAATACATGCCCACACCATGGATATGAGAGTTGGCGCTTAGTCAGTTATTTTTATGAGGGGCTCACCAGTAGAGAACGTCAGTTCGTTGAGATGATGTGTAATGGAGAATTTTTGCAAAAGGACCCTGACGAGGCCATTGAGTACCTCAATGACTTAGCTGAAAAGGCCCACACTTGGACTGGTCCAAGTGCTACTGAGAGCACAGATAGAACACGCCCAGCTGAAGTTTACCAACTTCGGGAAGAGGATAGCCTTAGAGCCCAACTTGATAGAGTAACTAGGGAGTTAGAAGCACTTAAGACCAAGGATGGTAGCCCGCACATACTGTTGCCAGAGTTGAGCTACAGGACGCCTGTTTTATATGCGGGGGAGTTGAACACTTAGCACAGGATTGCCCAACATTCACTGAGATGAGAGGGGTTTATGAGGAACAATGTAACGCCTTAGGGATGTACAAGAAGCCTTACTCACCGTTCTCTAATACTTACAATTCTGGCTGGAGAGATCACCCTAACTTTAGTTGGAGGTCCGAGACCGACCAACCTACACACTCACAGGCACAACCACCTAGATCATACCCTGCACCTCCATACAATGCACAATCTAATAGAAGTTCCTTATCAGACACATTGCATGCATTTATAAAGGCACAAGGTAAAACTAATCAAAAGTTTGAGGTTGCATTGACACAGTTGGCAGAGGAGAACAAGGAGATAAAAAGCCAAATAACAAAGCTGACAAGTTCATTAACAGTACAAGCCCGGGGCCAATTTCCGTCACAGCCTCAAGCAAATCCGAAGGGACAACTTATGGCACAAACCTCTACTTCAGACTCTCAGAATGTCAAAGAGGTTAATGCCATCACTACTCGGAGTGGTAAGAACTTAGATGGGTCAAGCTCGTCCACGACTATAGGCACCTCCCTAAGTGCAAAGGAGAGCATCTCTGAGGATGAGCCCAACAAGAACATTCCAGTTTCAGTTCCTTTTCCTCAAGCACTACGACCTACTGGAACAAAATCAGAAATGCATGGTGAGATTCTAGAACATTTGAAACAGGTTAAAATTAACTTACCTTTGCTGCATGTGATCAAACAGGTACCAACTTATGCGAGGATCATCAAGGAATTATGCACTATCAAAAGGAAGCATCATGTCAAGAAGACTGCCTTCTTGACAGAATAGGTAAGTGCGGTGATTGAGCAGAGGACACCAACCAAGTACAAAGATCCAGGGTGTCCTACAGTCACCTGCCAGATTGGGACTCATGAGTTCGGCCAAGCCTTGTTGGATTTAGGGGCAAGTGTAAATCTGATGCCATATTCTATTTACTTGCAACTGGGTCTAGGAGAGATTAAACCCACATCCGTGGTACTACAATTGGCTGATAGATCTGTTAAGAAGCCAAGAGGAATAGTCGAGGATGTCTTGCTTCAGATTGATAAGTTTTACTATCCCGTCGACTTTCTTATTTTAGATACTCATTCTGTGGTTAATATGGAGTCTACAGTTCCGATTATTTTAGGTAGACCTTTTCTTGCCACAGCTAACGCTCTTATCAATTGCAGGAACGGTCTAATGAAGCTGTCTTTTGGGAACATGACTCTGGAGGTCAACATATTCAATATTAGCAAGCAACCACGTGATGATGATGAGTGTCATCATACCTACATGATAGACACACTGATATCAGAGGACGCACTCCTGAGCGCAAATTTTGAAACCTTAGAGTACCTTCTTTCTATTTCTGATTTTGAGAATTCACTTTATCCTAATAATGCTTTTGATATGGCTGTTGTTTCAGGGTTAAAAGATAAAGGAGAGCGACAATGGTAACCATGCTTTGAGGAGTTGCCAAAGGAAAGACAGAAACCACAACCATCCACAGTGGAAACTCCGAAAGTTGACCTAGCTCCACTGCCCGAGGGACTTAAACATGCATTCCTTGGACCAGGTGATACATTTCCTGTTATTATTTCTTCCGTGCTTGATAGCTCACAAGAAGAAGAATTGATTAATATGTTACGTGAGCACAAATCTGCACTAGGTTGGACTATAGCTGACATTAAAGGTATTAGCCCCTTAATATGTTCCCATAGGATCCACTTAGAGGAAGGAGCTAACTCCCGTAGAGATCCTCAAAGACGACTCAACCCTACTATGAAAGAGGTGGTGAAAAAGGAAGTTTTAAAATTGTTAGATGCAGGCATCATTTATCCCATCTCTGATAGCAAGTGGGTTAGTCCAACTCAAGTAGTTCCCAAGAAATCGGGCATAACTGTGGTGACTAATGATGAGGGGGTGATTGTTCCTACTAAGGTAGTTACAGGGTGGCGCATGTGCATTGATTATAGAAAACTTAATTCTGCCACCCGCAAGGATCACTTCCCACTTCCATTCATAGACCAAATCTTAGAGCGAGTAGCTGGTCATTCTTTTTATTGCTTTCTAGATGGGTATTCAGGATATTATCAGATTGAGATTGCATTAGAGGATCAGGATAAGACTACTTTCACATGTCCTTTTGGTACTTATGCTTTTCGGCGTATGCCATTTGGTTTGTGTAATGCACCGGCTACTTTTTAGCGATGCATGATGAGTATTTTTAGTGATATGGTTGAAAAATGTATGGAAGTTTTCATGGATGATTTGACTATTTTTGGTAATTCCTTTGATTCATGTTTACTTCACTTGAAGGCTGTTTTAAGTAGATGTGAAGAGAAGGGTCTGGTGCTTAATTGGGAAAAATGTCATTTCATGGTTTCCTATGGAATAGTTCTGGGACACATAGTTTCTAATAAAGGGATCGAGGTAGATAAAGCTAAAATTGAATTGATTTCTAAACTACCTACACCTAAAAGTGTCAAGGATGTGCGATCCTTTCTAGGGCACGCGGGTTTTTATAGGAGGTTCATACTGAATTTTTCTGCCATCTCTAGACCATTAAGCAACCTCCTGGTCAAAGATGTTGTGTTCCAAGGGACACAAGAGTGTGAGGACGCCTTTCGAACACTCATTGATAGGCTCACCTCTGCCCCCATCATGCAGCCACCAGATTGGACTTTACCATTTGAGATAATGTGTGATGCAAGCAATTATGCTGTGGGAGCAGTCTTGGGACAACGAAGGGAAGGGAAGCCATTTGTTGTTTACTATGCTAGTCGAACATTTAATGATGCTCAAAAGAATTATTCGACTACTGAAAAAGAGTTGCTAGCTGTAGTTTTTGCTTTAGAAAAATTTCGTGCTTATTTGATTGGTACACCTATCACTGTTTTTACTGACCATGCAGCTCTTAAGTTCCTTCTTTCTAAAAAGGATGCTAAGGCAAGATTGATTAGGTGGATTTTACTTTTGTAGGAATTTGATCTAACTATAAAGGATAAGAAAGGGGTCGAGAATGTTGTGGCAGATCACTTGTCTCGTTTGGAGTTCAGTGACTCTGCTAATGGCCCACCCATCCGTGATGACTTCCCTGATGAACACCTATTCGCCGTCACTCAGGTACCATGGTATGCACATATTGTTAATTACTTGGTTTCCGGCGAAGTTCCATCATCATGGAGTGCTCAAGATAAGCGCAAATTTTTGGTCGAGGTAAGAAATTTTTATTGGGATGATCCTTATTTATATAAGTATTGCCCCGACCAAATCATGAGGCGTTGTATCCCTGAAGGTGAGATTGACAGTGTTTTACATTTTTGTCATAATGCAGCTTGTGGAGGCCATTTTTCTATGAAAAAGACCCGCTACAAATTTTTTACAGTCTGGATTATATTGGCCTACTTTGTTTAAGGACACTAACAATTATTGTCGTTCTTGTGATAGATGCCAGAAGTTGGGTGCATTGTCCCGGAGACACATGATGCCCCTTAACCCCATCCTAGTCATTGAGATATTTGATTGTTGGGGGATTGATTTTATGGGACCTTTTCCACCTTCATTTGGATATTTGTATATTTTGCTTGCAGTGGACTATGTGTCCAAATGGGTTGAGGCTGTGGCGTGTCGGCACAATGACAACAATACTGTTGTCAAGTTTATCAAAGAACACATTCTATCCTGTTTCGGTACACCACGAGCCATTATTAGTGATCAGGGGACTCATTTCTATAATCGTTCTTTTGAAGCTTTGATGCGCAGGTATGGAGTTCATCACAAGGTTGCCAATGCCTATCATCCGCAGACAAATGGCCAAGCTGAGTTGGCCAATCGAGAAGTAAAACAAATCTTGGAGAAGATGGTGAACCCTGATAGGAAGGATTGGTCCTTGCGCCTTCCTGATGCACTTTGGGCCTACCGTACTGCTTATAAGACAATTCTCGGGATGTCTCCATATCGACTTATATATGGAAAAACATGTCATTTACCTGTTGAGTTAGAACATCGCGCTTATTGGGCCGTAAAAAGCACTAACTTTGATCTCAATGATGCAGGTATTCAGCGGAAACTTCAGTTGGCTGAAATTGAGGAGTTGCGGAATGATGCATATGACAATTCCCGAATATACAAGGCGAAGATGAAAACAGCTCATGATAAGCAAATTCTGAGGAAGCATTTCGAGCCCAACCAACGAGTCTATCTCTATGACTCACGCCTTCATCTTCATTCTGGCAAGCTAAAATCGAGATGGACGGGCCCATTCATGGTAAAACAAGTTTTTCCCTATGGATCCATAGAAATTGAAGATCCAACGGATGGGAGAGTATTTAGAGTCAATGGGCAATGGTTGAAGCATTATGTGGAGCGAGTAGACGTGCCAGAAGAGATCTCTCTGGTTGCCCCTGTCTACTTGATTTGATGCTCTCTACCCTATCTTTAGTTTAGGTTTTTATTTTTAATTTTTTTTTCTTTTTATTTTTCAGTTATTATTATTATTATTTTAGTTTAGTTTAGGCTGTTGCTTTTATGTTTTTCTTTTAGTGTTTCAGGTTATTTTAGGTGTTGCTCTTGGAGTCACTTGGAGTTCATTATCCCATATGTTCCTTTCTCCCGTCGGTATGAATTTCTTATATTTTGGTGACTGTGAGGACATTGTCTATTTGAAATTGGTAAAGCTTCACCATGGTAATATCACTCTAACCCTCCTCTTTTCTTTTGCCTTACTTTGTCATGATTATTATTTCATACATTGAGGACAATGTTTGATTTAGGTTTGGGGGTGTGGTTTATTAGATTTTTTATGCAATTTTCAAAAATCTTTGAGTTTAAAACGTATTTTACAATTAAACCGAGTTATTTTTGTGTTCTACTCAATCTCCATTGAATACTTAGATGATTATGGTAATTGTGTAAAATCTTCTTGAAAATGCATTTGAAATCTGAACACTTGGTGAATAAAAAAAAAAAAAAAAGAGAGAAGAGGTTTTGAGTTCTTTTTTAGAATGATTGTGTTGCTTTAATTTTGAGAAAACACATACTAGCACGTGTCACATAGTTATATTATTGGAAAACATGATATTTGATAGTGTCCTTATGTTAGATGTATTTCGTGAGACTTTTCAACTCGACTATTCATGCACTATAAGCCAAGTCAACATGATTTGAAGTTGATTAGTGAGGTATTGAACTAGAAAACCTTAGAATAATAGTGGAGACTTAACCCTTGTGAGTTTTGAGCCATTCTTTATTTCTTGAGGGTTATTAATTACACTCTGATTTTTCTTGAGTCCGCATTATTTCGTTGATGATCTCATTATTCTTGATGTTCTTATTGATTGCTTTAAGAATGACATAAAAATTGAATCTTTACACTAGAACTTCTTGCTTTATTTAGTTGAGATGTCCTAGTACTAACTAGAACTTATGAAGTGATATAGGCATTTCTTTCTTTAAACCATTTTTAGCCTTTTAGCCTACCCAATAATAAATATCCATTTGCAGCCCTTTGAGCCTTTAGATAGCCTTTTCTTTGTGATCCCCATTCCCAATACCTACTCCAATCAAGGAGTAATACCTTTATTAGTTTATCCTTACCCAATTTTCTGAGAATGTATCCGGTGAGATATATTTATGGAATGGGCAAAATAAAAAAAAATAAAAAAAAGAAGAGATATTTCATGCGCCCTCAAAGTAAAAGTGTTGGATTGTATCAATGGAGAAAAGCATGTCAAAAAAAAAAGTGATTGAAAAAGAAAATAATGAAGAAAAAGTTAATGGTGTACAACATTGATTTGCTCTTCAATGCCCTATGTTTTATTCAAGGGTGTATCCATTCTCAGAAAATCTTTGTATCCTTTTTGTCCATTATTGTTTGCCATAATCCAAGCCCCAATACAACCTAGTAAAGACCTGATTGATCTTAAGTGAAAGTTAGCTTGATAGATGTGGAGATTGAATAGGCAAGAACTATGGTGTTTGGTTCAACATTCTCAAAAGTAATCAATATTCCGGTCCATGAGATCATATTCATTTCACTCTTTGAAAATTCCATTTTTCATGATATAATTATATGTGAGACGTTTGCATTTTCCATAATATATTCTTTTCCTCACATATAAACTGAGTGCCCAATCTCTGAGTGTTTCATTTCTGAGCGACATGAGAGAATTGTAGTCGAAACGTCTTTTCTAATGGTTATCTTGTCACATCTTTACTATGAGATTAAGAGTTATGTTGATAAGGCTCCTCACACACACACACACTTCGAGTTGAGAATGATTATGAAATTCATTAAACCTTTGGATACTATTAAATTATTGTACTCTATTGATATACTTTTGTGACAGTTTTAGTTTGTTGTTTTTCTCGAATGCTAAGCAATTAGAAAATTACTCTAAGGAAAATAATGAAAAATGCTCACGTTTTTGCATTATGTTTTTAGAAAATAGATTTTGTTTTATTGAGTCAGTAATGTTTGGGGGTAACATTTCTGGAAACCCTCACGAGACTATAACTCGTCCTCTAGAGGTAATCTAGAGGTTTAAAGCCTTGTTGCACGTTAAGGTAAGTGCAACCGTGATTCCTACGAAAGTGAGTTAGGATTTTATTCTTTATTTTGTTTTGCTCGAGGACTAGCAAAATATAGGTTTGGGGGTATTTGAAATACACGTAATTATTACAAATTATGACCCTTAATTTATATATGTTAGTGCTTCAATTAATATATTTTATTCTAATCATTTCAACTTTTATGTTTTTGTAGGAATCTGCGCGCGTGAACGATAAAGTCGCATTAAGGCGACAAATTTGAGAAAATGATTAATTTGTCGATTCTAGCGGTGGTACAAAAGAGTGGTTCACACATCTAAGCCTAACCCGAATAAGCATGGTCCAATTACTTTAACCAAGCCCAAGCCCAGAAAGCTAGAATCCTAAGCCCAGCCTAACAAGGAAATAGAGGAACCCTATTTAGGTTTCTCTCTTGCCTTCTCCAAAAGGAAAGACTTTCTTCTCTCCCACGTTTTCTTCCTCTCTCTCACAGCTACCATCACCACCTCCACCAAGGCAGAGCCCTGTGTCTCTCGCCACTAACCAGCCACCGTCGTCACCACCGTTACTAACCACCCTGTTTCACGCTACAAACCACCACCTCGCCACCGAAACAGGCCACCGTTCTCTCTGTCACCATCGTTTTTCCTCGTGGGATCGACACTCCATTCTTTACTGCAATTGACCGCGTGTATTGTTTGGGCGTAATCAATGACCAACAATGACTCTTTTATTAACCCATGTTAACTCATAAAGTTATAAGACATCTTTACCCTTTCTAAACAAATAAAAAACCTATTTTATGACCAACAATGACTCTTTTACTATAATAATAATAATAATAATAATAATAATAATAATTATAATAATAATAATAATAATAATAATAATATTATTATTATTATTATTAAAACTTTAATCGTTTGTATTAGTGTATTGCTCGTGTTGTTGGCACGATATAAGGTGGGTCGTGACAATAGGTCAAACTCTGTTAAAATATTAGAAGAAAAAAAACACATTTTAAAACTGCCACAATTAATCCTCCCCAAAATTTGATTTTCTAAAATATGTAGTTCATAGTATTTGCTTGAATGTGTCTTAATATTGAAATTACTTATGACGTGTAGATTACACATATTTTTTTTGAAAAATGCATATGGCGTTAAAACATTTTTAAAACTTTAAGCATTTAATGATGATTTTAAACTTTAAGCGTTTGTATTAATGATTGGTTTCATTCGAAAGATCTTCAAAACTATATTTCAATCATACCAAGTTTACTAAAATCCGACAACTAAGTAGATAGTTATGAAGATTTTCATTTAAAAACAATTTTTCTCTTTCCGCCACATATGCATTCCACAAACTTTTTCACATTTTTGTTCATTTTCTTTGCCTTCTAGTTGCAACTTATTTGCAAACATCCACTATTGATAGTGAATCTCTACCATCAACATCTTCCCGAACTTTCAATCCTAACCATCTTTTATCTCCAACCCCAAACACTATTTTGATTTGTTATATAGACTAAAGTATTTCCTGTGCTGTTGGCACGATAAAAGTTTAACATGATAAATATCAAATTGTGTGGGTATGGAAATTGAACCCATGCACTCTTATTGGGGATTAATTACAACATTTTTTTATCGCTAACAAATTTATCTTGCTATTAATAATTTAATAGTGGAGAGAAAATAATATTCACTGGTACATTTTCCCATATGTATGACCTATTCTCTCCAATAATAATATTTTTAGTCTCAAGCGCACTTCCTAATAATCTTTCACAATTTAAACATACCCGATGTGTCCAAATTTATCCTTACTGATTTTGCTGATATCTGATGCATCCCTTGCAAAAATGAGTAGCAGTTAGTCAGAGACCACTGTTGGGGTGGCTGAAGGCTCTCTGATGCTTAAGTCAGATATCGATGCAAAGAAGAGTGAAGACTAGAAGTAAATTAAAAAATGTATGTGTACATTTCTTCTTATCGTTTTCTCACCTTAAGTAGCTAGTGTTCCCTCCATAACTGTTCCTGTTATTGAGGGCATGATGGAGGGAGGAGATCTCACCCAGGATCTTATATGTGCATGACTGAGTCTCTTCGACACTTGGCTCTATTTAGGACCCAATGCTTGATTGGGCTATGAGCTAATTTGTGCGATTGGATCTCGGGCCGATGATATCTCTTATATTCATGTTCAAGCCTAATTGTCCTAGGCCAAGTCCTAACACTTGTGCCTTTTGGGCTGATGCGACTTGGGCTTGAGTACCTGACTTACGAGCTGAACAACAGTTTATGAATGGGTCCACTTGGGACCGTGTTGAAGCCTTTCTCGTATTAGGGTTGGCATGTGCCACATATATGGCTGTGATTGCGAGGCCATGGTGATATATTTTAGCGCCTTTTTTGACTTCTGTGCTGCAGTTATTGCTCGTGTCAGCGATTTGGGGATTGCTTCCCTTGCAAGTCAAGTCTATATAGATCTTCTTCGAGGGAGTCAGACCTTTTTTTCTCCCAAAGTTCCTGTTTGTTCTTTTCTTCAGTTGGGTTACGTGCAAACTTTCTTCCAATTATGACTACTCATTTCTCGTCTAGTCGTCTCTCGTTCTATACTGAGTTTTTGGGACATCTTTAATGTCGGAGAGGGATCTCGCCGAACTCTGCAGCCGGTATCAGATCCCTGGTGCTCTAACGTTAACTCTTTTGGGCGATGGTGAGTCTCCAATAACCCCAAAAGAGGGGTACATAGATTTGTATAAAGCCATGTTTAGAGTGGGCCTGCGCTTCTTTGTGCCTAAAATTATTTGGCAATTCTGGTCATTCCATGGTATTTCTCCAGCCCAGATGACACTAAATGGGTGGAGGATTTTGATTATTGCCCTGGCTAGGCAAAAGCTGTTGGGCTCCACTTAACTCCTAGGTAGATTAATTCCAAGGCTTCTATCAAGACGATCAACCATGGTACCTGCTGGCAAGTGAAACCCTCTTGTTTTAGTGGGCAATCGGAGGACGCAAAGAATTGGCAACAGTATTGCTTTTTGCTTCTGTGAGGTCTAAATAATTTAATCATCAGAATTGGTTGGTTTATCGCAACTTCAGGAACTTAGTAAGTCCCCTGACTTATCTTGTTAACTTCTTTTAGCTTGATGCTTATTGTATATCTGACGTGCCACCTGTTTTCTCAACTAGGGTCACAACATTGTTGATATTTCTCATGAAAAGAAGTGAGCTAAAGCCAACTTTTTTTTCATGCCGCTCATGCCCCGTTCTGACGCTCATCAGTCTTGCATTATTGAGTGTAGTGGTATGTTCTCTGACAAGGTCGGTAGGGTGGGCAAAACACTAACCACTAAGACTGGCTCTTTTTCTAGTGTTCGAGCGCCCAAGCCCAAAAAAAGAAGATATTTGCAAGGGAGACCAGGTTCTCCAAGAGGAAGGTGTGGAGGGGTTGCTTTCTCCCTCTCGTAAGCCCAAGAAGTTCAAAGTAGGGGTGCCCAAGTTTCCCAGGGGAGCTTGTCGAGCACTCTTAGGCAGTGGTACCTTACTATGCTTCAGAGGAGGTAGTGCTTGTGCTCGACCGTCCACCTTTTTGCTTTCCAGCCCCGACGTCTTCCCACGAGGGGGGGTACCTTAGCCTTGTTGGGGCGGAGGATAACAACAATCTAAATTAAAAGGAACTCAAGCGCGCCAATGCTCGTCTTCTTCAGGCCACTATGAGGCTTTCTACTAGTGCTAACTCAGACTTGGATCCTCGTGCTCTGAGGAGCGTTGCTCGTGACTCGTAGGTGGTTCCGGGTGTCCTAAGTAAGTCATCTACTCTGGAGGATCTTGTTTGCGGCTCATATGAATCGTCGCCTTGTCTAGATTCTTGGGCTCACTTCGCTTATTTTCCATCTGCTGCCGGCAAAGGGAAGATTTGTAGAGTTTCCTAATTCAAAGGTTGTAGTTGTGAGATTAATTTCTGACCCCAAGGTTCTGCATTTCGGCATTCACGTAAACTTTTGTGGTTCAAGCCCTATTCACCTCAGCTTGGTGGTCGACATATGTGGCACCAGGAGGTTGACTTGAAGAACGACTCCATATAGCTTCTGAAGAGGTCGTTTTCCCGTCTGGTTGATCGCTAGCCATTGGAAGAGATACCCGAGGGGACCATGTCAATCAAGGGTTGAAGCAGCTTATGCAGGTGAGTAAATACTTGTCTATTTGTCGTTGGCCTTTAAACTGCATTTTTGTTTGTAACCGTGTGCTTGGTTCTAGACCAGGGAATGACCCACTTGACCTATGCTGGGATGTTGGGTACGGAAAACTCTGTGTGGGACATTGTTTATGCCATGGAGAGGTCGTTTGCTGAGCAACAATTGCAGCTTACGTCCGCCCTTTCTGAAATAGACTCGTTGGGCAAGCAGTTGACTGCTCATTGTGGCTAGGAGGCTCAACTATGAAAGGTATCTAGATAAGGCTCTGGCTGCTCAAGCTGAGTTAGTGGTCTGACTAAAAGGAGCCTAGGATGTCTGGATAAGGCCTTGACTGGCCGGACCGATTTGATTACCAAGCTCAGCGGAGTTCAGAAGGATCGGGACAAATTGGTAGCTGAGTAGATAGTGGTTGCTGATTGTCTTGCATTTGGCCAAAAGTCTATTGATGAAATCCAGAGTGCTCTGGATCATGAATGAGTTGAGTTTTCTTGACAAAAGGACCTCCATGACGTTGTTCTGTTGCTAGTGTCCCAGCCTACTTAGGAATATGACTTGGAGCGCACAACCGAGTTGTTGTTGAGTGCAGGTGAGCAGACTGCAAAAGTGACCTGTCCAGAGTGCATGAAGAGTTGTCTGGCTTGAAGGCACAGTGGGTGGTCAAGAAGAATGAGCTCTTTGATGCAGTTGAGATTTCTGACTTCAGCAAGGTTGTTGTTGGTAGGTTGGAGTTGTTGGACTACATTAGCAATAAATCGTGAGGACTGGGACCTTTCGCCTACAGGCAGTGGCTTTCGCTCTAATTTTTTGTAACGAAAGAAAAATTCATTAATGATAAACATTTTTTTCCGTGGTTGTAGCTGTCGTACTTTCCATTTCCAATTCTTTCTTTGATTAGGCTAAGTAGACAAATGTATCTACCCCACTTGAAATAGGGCTTTAGTTTGGACTGGATCCCGTTCTTGGCTTGTCCAAGTTCACGCGTTGTCAACAATATAACTTTATCTTCTATGAGAGTTAAGCTATAGGATATTCTTTTTTGTTTGTCTAGATCATGTTTCCATAGTGACATAATTACCGTCTCCATTAGTAGTTGAGCTTATGCAGGAGTTGTCTTCGCGTTGAAGACTGAACTTCCTTGCTAGCCTCTGACCCTGTGTAGCGGTGTTGTATAAATATTAACCTAATTAATAAGCTTACAATTGTACGTTTTACTTGCAAGTGCACAAGATCAAACAAATAGTATAGATTGTAAGAACGAGATCATTCCCACGAGGATTAGATTAATTGTGTTTAAAACAGTTTGCTAATACTGCTACTTCAATGAAACTTAGTAATTAATTCAATATGAAAAGACTGTGAGAAAAAATAAATGTAAAACTAAATAAGTTCAAATAGGAGAATATAAGTCAGGGATTCTATATCCGCCATTAGTCATCTAATTTTTTTTAAATAAAAACATGCACAATGATACAAACTAAATTTCAATGCCCAAATTTTGCCAATTTAAGGGCATGGGTGTCTACTCCTTAAGCTATGGATTTATCTTAACAACGAATTGTGCGAAATTTGTTTAGGAAAATCCATAGCTTAAGGAATAGACACCCATACCCTTAAGTTGGCGAAAATTGAGCATTGAAATTTAGTTTGTAATGTTGTGCATGTTGTTATTCAAAGGAAGAAGACTAGTGGTGAATATTCTAACTTATTTTGTTTAGCTACACTTGATGCAGACAAGATTGGTATTCAAATAAATCATTGAAAAATAAAAGAAATAAACAAACTATGATGTAATGGTGTAGACTGAAATTGGTGATGCAAATAGTAAAAGAAGATTCAAATTGTTTTTTCCCTCCATCATTCTTCTTCTTCAGACACTTTATAATAGAGTTCACACACAGAATAACTTGCGCATAACATCTCTCTGCCATACACAACAAAAAACATAGCCTTCTCCTCCTTTATTACCCATCTTCTTTCATCACTTCTTTTCTGCTTCATGTTACCAAACAGAGCAAGCAACATGGCAATGACAGTTCACGAACCAGCAAGGAGAGATCATGCACTAGCCGAGAACCTTCTCACGTATTGAAATAACGCGCAACCAAGAAAGCAAACACAGCAAGCTGGCAGCAACCAGAGTGAGATCGCAACAACTCTCTTTCATGCCCCAAATCAGTTTCGAGAGAGGGAGAGAGATTGAAGCCCCAAAACAGCCCCTTATAGCAACCCTTGTTTCCTATTTAATTTTGATTCCTTTCCTAACGGGTTTCATCTTAAAATTCTTTGTGAAATTGGGTTTCCATCTTGAACTAGGCTTCCTTATTTTTCAACCGGCCTTGCATGAAATTAGATCTTTTTTTTTCCTTAGCAACCCATTGAAGTACCTGCCCAATACCAAAATATACATCATGTAGCTAAATAGAATATTGTTGTTAAGATACTTGAATTAACCAAATAATCTAACAATTACACTTAAAAAAAACGATGTTCAGAGTGCACTTTTATGCACTCTTCAAGTGGTTGTGTTGCTTGAGAAACCATATCTTGCCAGACTGAAATCCAGTACCACATACCTATAGTCATGTCAGTTCTGAGTAGGACTTTGAGTCGAGGAGGAATCACTTTCACCTTCTTGGGCTGGGCTCCATAATAAACCTCACTCCCGTTGAGGAGTCATTTTTGCTCGAACGGGCTAAAGTCCCACATTTATCTGGCTCAATCTTTGAGAGGACCGAGTCTCCCCTTGTAGAAGGAGTTGAGTGTGGAGTGGACTCGCTTTAAAAAAATTTACCTTATTAATAGTTCTTTAAAAATTCAACATTTTACTCTCACCACTCAGACTCTTCCAGTAAGCCCTTGGCTTGTTATTTTATCTCTTTTCATGGGGACTCGAGTTGTCGTGGTTACTTGCCTGATAGCTTCATTGCCACATAATGGCATTCCTTGGTGGAAGATTGATTTCCACTGACTATCTCTATCTCTCCGTTGAACTGGGCAATTTTCGTGGTGTGGACCTATCCATAGTTTTCAGATTTCCCGCTTTCTTGACTGGTTAGATTTTCTAGTCCATTGTATGCATTGTGCAGGACGTAGATAACGTCTGTAATCTTTTCTTGGAAACCAAATACAAATTGGAAACTAAATATAATTGGAAACCAAATATAATTGGAAAGGTGGGTTTGGCTATGTTCATTCATATTACTCCTTTGTTCCACCAAATTTCAAAACTAATTTCCTTTTTTTTTCTTTGGTTATCTTAATCTTTGGCTTGAGTGTCTCCCTCTCCACTTCATCAATTTGTCTATGAATTTTCAAATTTGCCACGTTAATGCACTTTTGTCATTTAAACTCCAAATCCTACAAAAATAAAATAATTAAACTAAAATTCGCTATTCGAAACACTAACAAATATAAATTAGGAGGTATATTATGTAGTAATTATGTGAACATCAAATACCCCAAAACCTATAATTTGCTAGTCCTCGAGCAAAACAAAATTAAGAATAAAATCCTAACTCACTTTTGTAGGAATCACGGTTGCACTTACCTTAACGTGCAACAAGGCTTTAAACCTTTAGATTACCTCTAGAGGACAAATTATAGTCTCGTGAGGGTTTCCAGAAATGTTACCCCAAACATTACTAACTCAATAAAACCAAATCTATTTTCTAAAAACATAATGCAAAAACATTGGCATTTGCCTTTATTTTCCTTAGAGTAATTTTCTAATTGTTTTAAATTCAAGAAAAACAACAAACTTAAACTGTCATAATAATATACCAATAGAGTACAATAATTTTAATAGTATCTAAAGGTTAAATAAATTTGATAATCATTCCCAACTCGAAGTGTGTGTGTGAGGAGCCTTATCAACATAACTCTTCATCTCATAGTAAAGATGTGACGAGATAACTTTTAGAAAGGACGCTTCGACTATAATTCTCTCATGTCACTCAGAAATAAAACACTAAGAGATTGGGCACTCGGTTTATATGTGAGGAAAATGATATAAATTATGGAAATGCAAACGTCTCACATATAATCATCATGAAAAACATAATTTTCAAATAGTGAAATGAATATGATATCATGGACAGGAATATTGATTACCTTTGAGAATGTTGAATCAAACACCATAGTTCTTGCCTATTCAATCTTCACATCTACTGAGCCAACTTTCACTTGAGATCAATTAGGTCTTTACTAGGTTGTAATGGAGCTTGGATTATGGCAAACAATAATGGACAAAAAGGATACAAGAATTTCCTGAGAATGGTTACACCTTTGAATGTTTAGGGCATTGAAGAACAAATCAATGTTGTACACCATTAACTTTTACTTCATTATTTTCTTCTTTAACCATTTTTTTTACATTCTTTATTTTTTCTTACACACTTTTCCCCGTTTATACAATCAAACACTTTTACTTTGAGGGTGCATGAAATATCTATTTTCAACTCTTTCTATTTGCCCATTCCATAAATATATCTCACCGTATACATTCTCAGAAAATTGGGTAAGGATAAATAATATAGGTATTACTCCTTGATTGAAATAGGTAATGGGAATGAGATTAACAAAGAGAAGGCTATTTAAAGGCTCAAAGGGCTGCAAATGGATAGTTATTATTGGGTAGGCTAAAAGGCTAAAAAAATGGTTTAAAGAAAAAAAAATGCCTATATCACTTTATACTAGTTAGTACTAGGACATCTCAACTAAATAAAGAAAGAAGTTCTAGTGTAAAAATTGAATCTTTATGTCATTCTTAAAGCAATCAATAAGAAAGTCAAGAATAATGAAATCATCAACGAAATAATGCGGACTCAAGAAAAATCAGAATGTAATTAATAACTCTCAAGAAATAAAAAATGGCTCAATACTCACAAGGGTTAAGTCTCCACTATTATTCTAAGGTTTTCTAGTTCAATATCTCACTAATCAACTTCAAATCATGTTGACTTGGCTTAAAGTGCATGAATAGTCGAGTTGAAAAGTCTCACGAAATACATCTAACATAAGGATAATATCAAATACCATGTTTTCTACTAATATAACTATGTGACACTGTTAGTATGTGTTTTCTCAAAATTAAAGGCAACAAAAAAATTCTCTAAAATTAAAAAGACTCAAAACCCCGTTATCTATATATATATATAAATATATATTTAAACTCACCAAGAGTTCAGATTTCGAATGCATTTTCATAAAAATTTTGCACAATTATCGTAATCATCTAAGTATTCAATGGAGATTGAGTTGAACACAAAAAAAATGACTCGGTTTAATTGTAAAATATGTTTTAAACTCAAAGATTTTTGGAAATTGCACAAAAAATCTAATAAACCACCATCACCCCCAAACCTAAACCAAACATTGTCCTCAATGTATAAAATAATAATCATGACAAATGAATGAAAAAGAAAAGAGGAGGGTTAGAGTGATATTACCATGGTGAAGCTTTACCAATTTCAAATAGACAATGTCTTCACAGTCATCAAAATATAAGAAAATCATACCGACGGGAGAAAGGAACAAATGGGATGAGGGGCTCCGAGTGACACCAGTAGCAACACCTAAAATAACCTGAAACACTAAAAGAAAAACATAAAAGCAAAAACCTAAACTTAACTAAAAAATAAAAAAATAAAAACCTAAACTAAAGATAGGGTGAAGAACATCAAATCAAGTAGACAAGGGCAACCAGAGAGATCTCCTTTGGTACCTCTACTTGCTCCACATAGTGCTTCAAGCGTTGCCCATTTGTTCTAAATACTCTCCCATTTTTTGGATCTTCAATTTCTATGGAACCATTAGAAAAGACTTATTTTACCGTGAGTGGGCCCATCCATCTCGATCTTAGTTTGCCAGGATGAAGATGAAGTCGTGAGTCATAAAGATAGATTCGTTGATTAGGCTCGAAATGTTTCCTCAGAATTTGCTTATCATGAGCTGCTTTCATCTTTGCCTTGTATATTCGGGAATTGTCATAGGCATCATTCTGCAACTCCTCAATTTCAGTTAACTGAAGTTTCCACTGAATGCCTGCATCATTGAGATCAAAGTTAGTGCTTTTTACGACCCAATAAGCGCGATGTTCTCACTCAACAGGTAAATGATGGGCTTTTCCATATATAAGACGATACAAAGACATCCCGAGAATTGTCTTATAAGCAGTACGGTAAGCCCAAAGTGCATCAGGAAGGCGCAAGGACCAATCCTTCCTATCAGGATTCACCATCTTCTCCAAGATTTGTTTCACTTCTCGGTTTGCCAGCTTGGCTAGGCCATTTGTCTGCGGATGATAGGCATTGGCGACCTTGTGATGAACTCCATACCTGCACATCAAAGCTTTAAAAGAGCAATTACAGAAATGAGTCCCCTGATCACTAATAATGGCTCGAGGTGTACCGAAACGAGATAAAATGTGTTCTTTGATGAACCTGACAACAGTGTTGTTGTCATTGTTCCGTCATGCCATAGCCTCTACCCATTTAGACACATAGTCAACTGCAAGCAAAATATACAAATATCAAAAGGAAGGTGGAAAAGGTCCCATAAAATCAATACCACAACAATCAAATATCTCAATGACTAAGATGGGGTTAAGGGGCATCATGTGTCTCCGGGACAATGCACCTAACTTCTGGCATCTATCACAAGAATAACAGTAATTTTTAGTGTCCTTAAACATTTAGGCCAATATAATCCAGACTGTAAAATTTTTGCAGCGGTCTTTTTCATAGAAAAATGGTCTCCACAAGCTGCACTGTGACAAAAATGTAAGACACTTTCAATCTCACCTTCAGGGATGCAACGCCTCATGATTTGGTTGGGGCAATACTTATATAGATAAGGATCATCCCAATAAAAATTTCTTACCTCGACAAAAAATTTGCGCTTATCTTCTACACTCCATGATGATTGAACTTCACAGGAAACCAAGTAGTTAACAATGTGTCCATACCATGGTACTTGAGTGACGGCGAATAGGTGTTCATCAGAGAAGTCATCACGGATGGGTGGGCCATTGGCAGAGTCATTGAACTCCAGACGAGACAAGTAATCCGCCACAACATTCTCGACCACCTTCTTATCCTTTATAGTTAGATAAAATTCTTGCAGAAGTAAAATCCACCTAATCAATTTTGCCTTAGCTTCCTTTTTAGAAATAAGAAACTTAAGAGCTGCATGGTTAGTAAAAACAGTGATAGGTGTACCAATCAAATAAGCATGAAATTTATCTAAAGCAAAAACTACAGCTAGCAACTCTTTTTTAGTAGTCGAATAATTATTTTGAGCAACATTAAGTGTTTGACTAGCATAGTAAACAACAAAGGGCTTACCTTCCCTTCGTTGTCCCAAGACTATCCCCACAACATAGTTGCTTGCATCACACATTATCTCAAATGGTAAAGTCCAATCCGGTGGTTGAATGATGGGGGCAGAGGTGAGCCTATCAATGAGTGTTCGGAAGGCGTCCTCACACTCTTGTGTCCATTGAAACACGACGTCTTTGACTAGGAGGCTACTTAATGGTCTAGAGTTGGCAGAAAATTCTATATGAATCTCCTATAAAAACCCGCGTGCCCTAGAAATTCTATATGAACCTCATATAAAAACCCCACTTGCTATCAGAGATGGGATAAATGATGCCTACATCTAACAATTTAAAGACTTTCTTTTTCACCACCTCTTTCATAGTAGGGTTAAGTCATTTTCGAGGGTCTCTACGGGGGTTAGCTCATTCTTCTAAGTGAATCCTATGGGAACATACTAAGGAAAAATACCTTTGATGTCAACTATAGTCCAACCTTATGCAAATTTGTGGTCACATAACATATTAATCAATTCTTCTTTTTGTGATCTATCAAGCACAAAAGAAATAATAATAGGAAAGGTATCACTTGGTCCGAGGAATGCATGTTTAAGTCCCTCAGGCAGCGGAGCTAGGTCAACTTTTGGAGTTTCCACTGTGGATGGTTGTAGTTTCTGTCTTTCCTTAGGAAACTCCTCAAAGCATGGTTAACATTGTCATCCTCTTTTATTCTTTAACCTTGAAACAACAGAAATATCAAAAGCATTGTCAGGATAAAGTGAACTCTCAGAATCAGAAATAGAAAGAAAGTATTCTAAGGTTTCAGAATTTGCGCTCAAGAGTGCCTCTTCTGATATCAGAGTGTCTATCATGTAGGTATGATGACACTCATCATCATCACATGGTTGCTTGCTAATATTGAATATGTTGACCTCCAGAGTCATGTTCCCAAAAGACAACTTCATTAGACCGCTCCTGCAGTTGATAAGAGCGTTAGCTGTGGCAAGAAAAGGTCTATCTAAAATAATTGGAACTATAGACTCCATATTAACCGCAAAATTAGTATCTAAAATAAGAAAGTAGACGGGATAGTAAAACTTATCAAGCTGCAGCAAGACATCCTCGACTATTCCTCTTGGCTTCTTAACTGATTTATCAGCCAATTGTAGTACCACGGATGTGGGTTTAATCTCTCCTAGACCCAGTCGCAAGTAAATAGAATATGGCATTAGATTTACACTTGCTCCTAAATCCAACAAGGCTTGGCCGAACTTATGAGTCCCAATCTGGCAGGTGACTGTAGAACACCCTGGATCTTTGTACTTGGGTGGTGTCTTCTGCTCAATCACCGCACTTACTTGTTCTGTCAAGAAGGATAAGTTGGTACCTGTTTAATCATATGCAGCAAAGGTAAGTTAATTTTAACTTGTTTCAAGTGTTCTAGAATCTCACCATGCATTTCCGGTTTCTTTCCAGTAGGTCGTAGTGCTTGAGGAAAAGGAACTGGAACTGGAATGTTCTTGTTGGGCACATCCTCAGGGATGCTCTCCTTTGCACTTGGGGATGTGCATATAGTCGTGGACGAGCTTGATCCATCTAAAATCTTACCACTCCGAGTAGTGATGGCATTAACCTCTTTGACATTCTAAGAGTTTGAAATAGACCTTTGTGCCATAAGTTGGCCCTTCGGATTTGCTTGAGGCTGTGACGAAAATTAGCCCCGCTCATTTACTGTTAATGAACTTGTCAGCTTGGTTATATGGCTTTTTATCTCCTTGTTCTCTTCTGCCAACTGTGTCAATGCAACCTCAAATTTTTTATTAGTTTTACCTTGTGCCTCTATAAATGCAAGTAATGTGTCTGATAAAAAACTTTTGTTATATTACGCATTGTATAGAGGTGCAGGGAATGACCTAGGTGGTTGTGTCTTGTGAGTGTGTATGTTGGTCTGCTTCGGACCTCCAGCCTAAGTTAGGGTGATCTCTCCAACCAGAATTGTAAGTGTTAGAGATTGGTGAGTAAGGCTTCTTGTACATCTCTAAGGTGTTACATTGTTCCTCATAAACCCCTCTCATCTCAGTCATGGTCGGGCAATCCTGTGCTAAGTGTTCAACTCCCACGCATATAAAACAGGCATCTTGTAGCTCAACTCTGAAAATAGTATGTGTGGGCCTACCATCCTTTGTCTTAAGTGCCTCTAACTCCCTAGTTACTCTCTCCAATTGGGCTCTAAGGTTGTCTTCTTCCCTAAGTTGGTAGATTCCAGCTGGGCGTGTTATATCCGTGCTCTCAGTAGCACTTGGACTAGTCCAAGTATGAGCCTTTTCAGTCAAGTCATTCAGGTACTCAATGGCCTCGTCAGGGTCTTTATGCAAAAACTATTCATTACACACCATTTCAATGAACTGACGCTCTCTATTGGTGAGCCCCTCATAAAAATAACTGACTAAGCGCCAACTCTCATACCCATGGTGTGAGACCCTGGAGTGGGTGGACCTGAGGGTGAGTGGTGAGGGTTGGAGCCCAATAGGCCCGAGAGAGGTTGGATGAGCTACAAAGGGGGACATAGTCCCACATCGCCTGGGTGTGGAAGGGGATGTGCTTTAAGTGTGCGAGGTCGCTCTACATGATATCACGCATTTTAAAGCCGTGCGGGCCGGTTGGTGCCCAGAGCGGACAATATGGTGTCATGTGGAGGGGGTCATTACAGTTGGTATCAGAGCCTGACCCAGTCGAAAGTGTGCCGACGTGGACGTTGGGCCTATGTGGCCAATGAGGACGTTGGGCCCTAAGGGGGTGGACTATGAGACCCTGGAGTGGGCGGACCTGAGGGTGAGGGTTGGAGCCCAACAGGCCCAATAGGTCCGAGAGAGGTTGGACGAGCTACAAAGGGGGACATAGTCCCACATCTCTTGGGTGTGGAAGGGGGATGTGCTTTAAGTGTGCGAGTCGCTCTACATGATATCATGCGTTTTAAAGCCGTGCGGGCCGATTGTCGCCCAAAGCGAACAATATGGTGTCATGTTACACATGGTGTGGACATGTAATCAAGAGATCCTTGAACATCTCCCATGATTGATATAATGTCTCTCAATTTGATATTCACATAATTATTACATAATATATCCCTCAATTTATATATGTTAGTGTTTCGATTATTATATTTTATAGTAATTATTTCGTTTTGATGTCTTTGTAGGAATTTGAGCATAAACGATGAAATCATATTAAGGCGACAAGTTAAGAAACGACAATTGGTCGATTCTAGCGGTGGTACAAAGTAGAGGGTCACACATCTAAACCCAAAACCTAAGCCTATAACTTAAACCCAAAACCTAACCCATAAACCCAAAACCTAAGCCCATAACCTAAATCCAAAACCTAACCCATAAACCCAAAACCAAACCCATAACTTAAATCCAAATCCAATGCTAAGCCCAATCAAACCCTAGACACATTCCCTCAATCACCAAAGATTCTGATTTTTTTTCTTTAAATCACTCATTGAACACTCTCTTGAACCTGTCCACATTCATTTTCTCCTAATTCTCTTTAAATACAAAAATTCAATGGATGAGAAGGGGAGGAAGAGAAGGGAAAAGAAAAATTACAGAAAATTAAACCGTCTTCCTCACAACATGATTTTCATCACACCAGAGCCACCAGCATCTCCCTGCTCCTCTCCCCTGTCCACACAGCCACCACTACCAAGCTCCGCCTCCCACCATCAGCCACCCCGCACACCACAAAATAGACCACCACCGCCCCTAATCACCGTGAAACAGGGGCGTGACAACCCTGTTTCAAGTTAAAAACATCACCTCGCCATCACCACCATTACCCTTCATCTCGTCGTCTCTCTCACTGTCCACTCAGCCACCATCACCCGAGCACCGCCACCACCACGAAACAGGGGAGTGACACCCTGTTTCGCGTCAGACCTCCGCCTCGCCACCGCCACCGCCACTGTTCCTTCTTTTTTCTCGGCCTCTCTTTATCTCGAGCTCCTTCCTGCATCCCTCTCTCATGACCACCGTCGCAAGCGACGCTTCAGCAGGCGGCACAAACCACCGCGACAGCGAAAACAGGGGAGACCCCTCCCGATTTCTCTCTATTTTTTTCGCATCTCTCTCGATTGTTTCCTCACCTTCATTCTTTTTTTCAGGTTTTAGAATCATTTGGAGGACGAGACGGTCGCGAGTAGCGAAGAACAGCACCGCGAGCGGCGCTGTGGCGCTGGAGACGAAGGCTGTTATTGTAACAGCACTGTACCAGTACTGTAGCTCAGGCAGGAAATGACAGAATTCTAATTTTCATTATTTGCACCCTCGGTTTCTCTCTGTACTACCACAGAGCTTGTGTACTTCATTTTATCGGGATTCGTGTTTGAACCAACTGCTTAGTACCACCACATCGAGTTTGCGATAAACGAAATGGGTTGTATAACTTATTGTGATTGATTTTACTGAATTGTGTGCTTAATTGTTAATTACAATTTATTTCTGAAAGTTTTTTTGATAAATTGCTTTTGCTTTAAATATTTTGTTAATGTTTGATAGAAACATGATTTAATTTAATTGGATTTTAACTTTCACTTATTCGGTGTAAGCAAGGGATTCTCATCCCTAAAGCTTCTCGTTTTTAAATTCAGTAATTTAGGTTTAAATAATTTTTGCTAACTCATTGGTGAGTCCAAGCCCATAAAATCCACATTTTCTGTTATTTTATTTTTTCTCTTATTTTTAATTTATTTTTAGTTTAGTTTGAAAAATGTTGTAACCCATTATCCTTTAAATTAGTTTAAATTAAATTATAAAATTCAATTGCATCCACCTTCCTCATGGGATCGACCCGTACTTGCCGTTGTCTACCAGTTAGGCACCGTGCACTTGCGGTTATTACAAGTGGATTAAATTAGCCTATTAATTTAGGTTGGTTAAGCTCGCATCAAGTTTTTGGCGCCGTTTCTGGGGAAGGTAGCGGTGTAATTAAATTTAATATTTATTTTTACTAATTTAAAAAAAAATTTCAAACAAAAATTTATTTTTATTTTGCTAAGTTCTTTTTACACTAATTTCGTTTTATTTGTTTGATTTTGCAGAATACACGCTTCTCGAGAAAATTGGACGATCCTGCAAAAACATCAAGCAAATTTTATTTTTTTTTAATTTTTTTTATTTTGTGAGGAGAGTTTTAATTTTATTTTTGCCTCGTTTTACGAGTGTGTGGTGTAATAATTTTTAAATTCTACTGTTTTTATTTTGTTGAATAAAAAAACAACCAAAATTTTCTAAGTCAAAAGAAATTATAGGGAAACAATTTTTATTGTACCCAATAATCTCTTGTGATTTATAAATCCGACTTCTAAGACCAAGACCAGTAAATTTATTTGTATGTGCTTGTGTGTTGAGTGAAACGGATAAAAAGAAGTCGGACATTTTTTTTGAATTGTGCTAACTTTTTGTGCAGATTGGAATACGCACACTGTAAGTATTTCTATCATACGCAACGTATTAGTGACCAAGGTGCTTGGTGTAATTGTTTGAAATTGTGTGATTGGTTGTTAAATTTCTGTAATTGTGGATGCTAAACTTTAGTAATTCATAATAAGCAGACCCAACTTATAAATAGAAACTGGTGGGACTTGATATCCCCACCTCATCACTCCAGCTGTGTGCAACCAATAGACAAACATAATTAAAATCAATTAGCAAGTTAGATAGAGCCATCTTTTAGGTACGGTGTTCATAAGACAACTAAGACCAAGGTGAATCCAATAATTTTTGTGTTGACCAAAGCTAAAAGTGATGATGGGTTTAATCATTCAATGAACTCCGAGAGGCCACTGCCACAAGGGTAATTTACCCGGTACGCCGAGTCATAATTAAGCTACGATCCACAAGAAGAATTGGTGTAACCAACAAATTTTGGTTAGGAACACAAGCCTCAAGTGTGCATTTAACATCACATCGTTCTCACATCTATTGGCTTACAGAGAGGTAGCACAAGGAAGTACTTAATTGGACCATTGTGACCTCATTCTCTTGTGCGATGATCCGGTTTCTTTGAAACAAAACTCTAGCCTACTGATTTTGAACTTTGCGGTGTAAAGTGTACACACTTAGGATCAACTTGTAGCACCCTTTGCTGTGTCATAAAGATTACATAAGAAATAATTGTCCCCCAAAGATAAAAAAATAATTGATCTCAAAAACGTTGATTGCTTACGGAGGCAGGTTTCTTGTGCATTTATTGATTGTTGATTGCATGTGAGCCTGTGTATATTTTTAGAGTTAGTGCTTTAAAAAAAATGAACACAAGGGATTATCCAGCCTATTTTTCCGAGCAAGTCAATTCATTTTATGACATGCGACGACCTGATTATGATCCACATTTAGATTATTACAACACAGGTCTAGCCTATCATCCTGACTTCTAATGGGCTCATGGTCAGTACCATGAAGGCTCCCTAGACACTCCTCAGACTCCTCAAGCTTTCATTCCTGATAATGAGTTAGAGGATATTATGAAAATTTTATAGAGCGAACAGGAGAAATACTTGTGCGAAATTCTCATGATATCACAGAATTGACAACTATTTATCAATGAAACTCTCAAGCTATCCGGAAACTTGAGATGACTGTGAGTCAGATAGCTGAGTCACTTCCTGAGATAGAGTCAGAAAAATTCCCTAGTGACTCATGCATCGAAATAAACTGTGAACATTATTTAGAGTCTCCCCTTGACTGTTTAGAGGCTTGTTTGACTCAATTTAATTTAGACTTTGATGTTAATGATTCCATTAGGGAAGTCAATGATTTGCTTGACTCAGTCCCCATTGTGGATCCTAGTTATAAATGGAAGTCTAAAGTGAAGCCTTTTCCACTCAGTGAGTCAAAATTATTCCTATCAGTTGAGCCACCTGAGCTTGAGCTTGACCTTAAACAATTACCTGACACCCTCAGGTATGCATTTTCAGGTGATGAGTTTTCTGGATCAATATCTCTATATGATTCATGTGATGAGCTTGTACCACCTGATATATCCATCGTCTTTTCTACTTACATCACATTCCCATTTACTAAGGCTACTTTCACCGATCCCTTGTGTTGTAGTGAGGATTTCAGTTTTCACCATCCTGATGTGAAAATTATCCAATCTTCTGATTTGGAACCAGACATAGGATGTTCCCTTTTTGGAGCACGTAAGAATCCTCAGTTGTGTATGACTACTGGTCACTTTTGGGATGTCCTAGTGTATTTGGTGCCCCATGTGATTGCTATATTTTGGTGGACTGATACTCAACTGTTTAGGTTGTTGACATACGACCATGGACTAAGTGTTTGTTATGTTCTTCCTCTTCACTTTTCGATACACCATTTTTTAGGAAGAATATTTGTCAGGCTGATGACGGTAAATCAAGCGCTCATAGGAGGCAGCCTAGCTTTAGTTGTGTATCTTTGCTGTTAGTCTGGATTGATTTTCGAGTACCCTATTTAGTTGTGTTTCACTCATACTCGTTAGCTCCGTAACAGTTTTGACTTACAACTTGCCTTTTATTTTTAGTTTTCTTTGTTAGTGTTGAGTCTGCATTTTATCGATGAAAACTCCATGATTCTTATGTTTGTGAGCCTCATTGATGGATGACTTCTTGGAAATTGGTAAAATCTTCATCGCGGTAATTCTGTTCTAACCTCCTCTCATGTACTTATTTCATTCATTTGTCAGATTTATTTTGTTAAACATTGAAGACAATGTTTGGAATAGGTTTGGGGGTAGGGTTCATGAGTCAGTGAATTTTTCGTAGTATTTTCTTTTCTTATCTTTATGAAATTAAAAAAATAATAATAATAAAATAAAATAAAATAAAAAAATATTTTTTCTATCAAGAAAACTTGGTCTTTTGCGATTATGAAAATGTTTTATGCTCAAGAAAATGCAAGCCAACTTGACAGATTGGTATATTGATAAAGACTGAAAGTTTAGTATGATCCTTAAGTTAGATCTAGTTCATGAGATTTTCCAAGAATCCCTCCTAGATTTCACCGCCAACTAGTATCGATTTACTATGATAACTCAATTACGTGTTTCACATCCCAAACAACATAATCGGAAAAATAGTCTTTAATGCCAATATATTCTAATGTAAATGGATTTTAGATTTCACTTTTTCTAGAAAACACAAAGGTTGGTAATATGTGATATCCTAAATTTACGATATATCCGGAGACAATAACGTAATAAAAGACGATCGCATATAACTAACCTACCGGAATCAATTGATCCTTAAAAATTCCACACATAAGAAAAGCGCGACTAAGCTTATATGGAGAAAAAAAAGACAACCACCGGAATAATAATCTATGAAGAAGTTGATGAAATCTTTGTCACTAAAATAACGTAAACTCATATATTAAATAAAAGTAAAAATCATAAACATCATTAATATTCGTGAAAACATAAAATGAATCAAATACCAATTAAGTGTGTTACATCTAGGAGTTCATCTCTTCGCCTTGCGTGGAGTTTAGTGACACAGGGTGAAGGTGATGATAACAATAGCGGTGTGGAGCTTCATGGCAGCACATGGTGGATTAGCGATGCGTACTCGGCTGTTGATGCGTTGTGTGCCATCATTCTTGCCTTCCTTGTGTGTTGTTGTATTTATGGTAAAGAGAAACAACTCCTTATTGGAAACCAAATACAAATTGGAAACTAAATATAATTGGAAACCAAATATAGTTGGAAACCAAAAACAAAAGGAAACCAAATATAATTGGAAAGGTGGGTTTGGCTATATTCATCCATATTACTCCTTTGTTCCACCAAAATTCAAAACTAATTTCCTTTATTTTATTTCTTTGGTTTTCTTAATCTTTGGCTTGAGTGTCTCCTGCTCCACTTCATCAATTTGTCTATGAATTTCCAAATTCGCCATGCTCATGCACTTTTGTCATTTAAACTCCAAATCCTACAAAAATACAAAAATAAAATAATTAAACTAAAATACGCTATTTGAAACACTATCAAATATAAATTAGGAGGTATATTATGTAATAATTATGTGAACATCAGCTGCCAAGATCTCTTTGAGAGTGATATAATTATGTGCACATTTCAGTAAGTCTGTCATAACCCTCGGGGGTTCCAGGGTGAGGAAGTTCTAGAATTGACCTCCTCTGAGGTCAGAAGTGAAGGCAGTGACCGATGTATCATCGCTGCAACCATTGATCAAAGTTTGCTCGTTGTTGAAATGAGTGACATACTCTCTGAGGGTCTTGCTCTGCTTCTGCTTTAAACTTAGCATGAAGTGAGCCCCCTTCTTGATTCACTGGCTCTCGATGAATCTGACGATAAATGCCTTCCTGATTCACTGGCTAAAGACTGTGGAACCAGGTCAGTAGCCTTCTTCAAGCTGGTGGGAAAGTTCTACACATAATGGCTTCTGAACTTTCTTTCAGCGCCATTACGTTGTGGTAATTAAGCAGATGATTTGACGGATTGATGTTCGGTCATAGAATTCGAGCTTTGGAGGGACGAATTTCTTTGGCAAATGGGCATTCATGATCTCCTCAGAGAATGGAAGGATAGTGATGTCGTACAAGACGTGTGGATTGGTTGCCCTCAGTTGGAGCAGGTTCGTGACCGTAGTAAGGTCTATTTTCAGGCATGGTCCTCGTCATCCCTTAAGCTCTCCTGCCAGCCAGCTTTTTGCTCTTCGCCGGGGAGGTTCTCGCTTTCTTGGATGAGCTCTAGGACATCCTCTCTAGTGTGGGATCTCCACCACTTTTGGGTGGCTACTGTCGATCTTGAGTGAGATATTCCACCACCCACACTATATGAAGCAGGATGTGGTCTATGCAGGGGTCACCCGCATTCGCACCACCTCCGTGTCGAACATACATGCCCGTATGCCTCTCTTATATAAAGGAGAACTACTCTGTTATCCATGCCCAAGTGGGGACACATCACATACAAGCATGCATCACCGGATACTCCTAACTAAATGAGTATCAAAAACCACTCTTGGGCAATCAAAGCACATAAAGTCACGTCACATTTTTTACGGATACATATCTTAGGCATTCCAAAACCACCACATTTCCGCAAGACTGACCAGAAAAGTTATTTTAGTTACTCTATAAGAAAGGGGTGCCCCACATCCACAAGACAACCAGCAGGTTATTTAGTTTCTCTATAAGAGAGGGAAAATAATAAACAAAAGAGGTGTGGTAGTTATAAATGATACAATTCTAGGTGATTAATTTTTCAGGAATCAAAGCTTACCAATTATATTTCAATTTTCTCTCACAATGACACTTTGTCATTTATAAATCGATTAACCACAATCTCCGCCCAAACTTTTGGGGAAAACATAGCATTTTTATAAACAAATTTATATATCAGAGTGGAGATCAAACTCATCCAATAAGAGGAGTCAAGTTCCTACCAATATGGTAACATCACACTTTCAATCATAGCTCATTATTGAGTCTAATTCAAGCTATGAAATAAAACATCATTACTTAATAACATTGTTACCCATAAAAAAAATGTATATATAAAAACCATACTCCAATTCTTATTATCACACATTACTACATATAGTAAAGGAATTCATAATGTTCATCACAAGAGTTGCGTTTATACCAACTCATCCTTTAAGGCAAAGTAAACAACTAAAATTCAAGATGCATAGCAATCCAAACCTTACAACATTCACACAATTAAATTCCATTTAAAGTATTATCTAAAATCAGACAAAAATGCACCAACATTTACATCAACCTTTTAATTCATCAAACAGACTCTAAAGAAATGAGCATGAATTCAAAGTAAAGTTTCTCACTAACCCAATTTCCACCTCTAGCAAACACACTTGTTACCAATTTTCATACTAGAAATCAAACAAAATGATCATAATTAACCTAGTTCCTGACTTGAATCTTCCCATTAGAGCTAAGATTGAATAACCCCATTTCAGTTTTAAGTCCATAAAATCAATCAAATAAAACCTTTTAAGTGAATCAAAAGTGGAAAAGAACTTAGCAAGAAAGTTATGGCAATGCACCTAAACAGGTGAATCTTACATTATGTAACAGATCACTATCAAAAATAAATCAAGAGCCACTATGTAAAAAACATAGCAAAATTTGACAGAAATCAAACTTGGTTTGCACTGCAAGGTAGCCCCATTCAAGGGTGCCATTGGCGACCATTTATTTCTCCCGATTTCTCTTCTCTTCCTTCTTTCATTCTCTGTTTTTCTGGTGCTGAACTCAAATAGGAAGAAGGGAAGTGAGAGAAAGGAAGAAAAATGGAGAAGTAAGGCTGGTGGGGCTGCTCGACGCTGGGTCACAGCCGAGCTTGCAGCAGAAGAGGAGGAGTACGCAGGGAAGGGAGAAAGAAAATGGGGAAGAAGAAAAGAGGTTTCTCTCTTTATAAGGTGGGTGGCTATTCGCCATCCACTGAAATTTTGAGAGCACCCACCCCCTAAACTCACAAAATAAAATCCTAAAATTTGAAACTTAAATTCACATAAACTTGACTCTATTTTAATTAATTCAAATTATTTAAATTAACTTTAGGAAAGTTGGGGGTGTCAGACCGTTGCTGAGGTGTCTTTCACCATAAGATGTTGAATATGTCCTACATGAAATCCACCACGGTACATGTGGAAATCATCTGACAGGAAGAATGTTGGCCCATAAAGTACTCACGCTAGGATATTACTGGTCAACGATTGCAAGCAGATGCTCAAAAACTCATTCGCGCACGTGACAAGTGCCAAAGATTTGCCCCATACACTCACATGCCGGGACATAACATGATTCCGATAAGTAGCCCCTGGCCATTTGCGCAATAGGGAATGGACATCGTCGGACCACTCGCTGTGTCCGACAAAAAGAAGTTTCTCCTTGTAGTTATAGACTATTTCACTAAGTGGGTAGAAGTATAACCCCTAGCAAAAATAGGAGAAACCCAAGTCGAGAAGTTTCTTTGGAAAGACATAATATGCAGATTCAGGATCCCAAAGGCAATTGTCACGAACAACGGGAAATAATTTGAAGGCAAGAAGATCAAGGAGCTATGTGAAAACTGAGGTCACCAACATGACAATCTTGGAAGCAATCAAAATAAGGCTCGAGGCAGCGAAAGGATTGTGGACATCTGAATTACTTGGTGTTCTTTGGGTATAAAGAACAACAAAAAGAACTCCGATAAGAGAAACCCCATTCACCTTTGCATACAAATTTGAAGCAATGATACCTATGGAGATCGGTATGCTGACGTTCACGATCAAAGAATTTTGTGCTAAGGATAACGTCAAGGTACTGAGACTCTGGCTAGACATTTTTGAAGAAAATTGAGAAGCGACTTCTTCAATCAGCCAACGAGGAGGAAGCGCCTACGGGACATCTTAAAACAGCAACCTACGAACAGCGTATGGCTGAATATTACAATAATAAGATGGCAAGAATCAGCATTTTGGCATCAACGATTGGGTACTCCGAAAAATCCAGCCCAACACAAAGGAACCAGGCGCATGCAAGCTAAACCCAAATTGGGAAGAACCATACCGAGTAATAAAGATCAAGAAACATATTAGTTAGAAAACAAGGAGGGTGAAAAGCTACCACTGCCAAGAAATGTAGAGCACTTAAATATATTATCAATAAACTTCTTCACTCAATCCTCCATCTCGACTTCAAAACGACAAAAATTCAGTCAGGACAACAAAGTCAGATTGAAAATCTCACTCATGAAAATACTCAACACGGCTAGAGTATCGAGCAAAAAATAAATATATGTACCGGACGAACAAGTCGGACATAAGCATGAAAGTTCTGGCCTGATCAACCACAAAGTAGTAAAGTACCTGGACATACAAGCAGAATTTTTCTTGTCGACTATAATGTACAACATCATAAACCAGATATTAAATCAGATTCCGTTAAAATAGAGCTTCTACACTACTTGTATGTTGAACATTGAAGCCATTCATAAAAAATTGGACGAACGAGTAAAAAACTACTAGGAATGTCGAAAGTGAAAAGCTGATAAGCTAGACATATTGCACACAACAAATTCAAAATATAAAATTTCCACTGATCTTCTGAAAAAGAGGTTACAAAGGAATAAAAAAAAGACAATTAAGGAGGAACATTGGTATTAGCAGCAACATCACTAGATGGTGCAAGCTTAGACAGGAAGTTGTGACGACCATCGACCACTCGTTTCCAATCTTCTGCATCTGCAGCCTTTAGCCTATAGGTAATAGATGCTAGCTCGATTCGAGTCAATGCCAATTCATTATCAACGCTCGTAAGTCTAGCGAAAACCGTAGACTTGGCTGCAATGAACTTGGAATTCAGTTGAGCAATTCGAGTGACACATGCCTTGAGATTGGTAGAACATTCTTCGGCAAAACAAAGTTCCTCATCATGCTCAGCCTTTCGGTCGGACAACTCCTCAGCAACATCCAGACGGGACCGCAACCTACCCAACTCAATTTAGACGTTTTGAGATCAAAAGCAAATGTGTCCCGAATGACCTTGAGCTCCCTCAACAAAGTCTGTGTAGTGTTAGCATCCCTTGCATGTTCTATGCACTACGTTTTCAATTAATCAAGTTAGCAGAAAACGTGACAAAGAACCAAGACATGTGTTGCCAACCTTTGCTCAATAAGCACCATTTGATCATGAACTACCTTGCAATCCGACCCCATCATGGCTGCGTAATTAAGACGAGTCATCCCTTCTATAAGGTGCTAAAAGCCTTCAACACTATGGCGACGTGGTGGATGTTCGGGGATAAGAGCCCTATTAGCCGACCGCCCATGATAACCGCCAATGAGGTTGTGAGCGCTGTCATGCACATCAATCTCAGAAGACCAACAAAACTTCTAAGGAATAGCCGAGATAAGATGAGAAGCGAAGAGAGTAGCCAGGCAATCCCGAGGTCTTAGCAACAACAAAAAAAACTGGGAGTTTGAAGCCTTGAGCTCGAGTAACAACTCGATCTTTCAGTATCGGATCATATTCGAAGTCATCCAAGGTCTAAGTACTCTTCGGATTCTCATACTGCCAAAGAAGGCTGAAACATTTTATTTTCAATGACGCGAGAGTCATTAAACCTTAGGTAAGCAGAAATGGGAAAACTGTACGAGGTGACAAGACTCTTCTCACGGTTGTCTAAAGGACTGGAAACCTCTTTCTTGATCTTTTCAAGAACTTGATTTATTTCCTCATCTTCTCAGGCAGAAGACTTATCCTCAGAACCACGACCTCTTTTTTCAAGGAAAAGGAGGGGAGGGAGCCCTAACAACATCACGAACTGAAGTGGCAAACTTTTCTTCTTCGAGATGCGTCCAAGACTAATTGCCAACATCTTAGACGGACTGGGAGGCCTGGGAACTTTCTTCTTTCTAACAATCGAACAAACCACTCCCAGAACCCCTGACAAGAACAGAAGCAATTTGGCCTACAGGTTCATCAACATAACTCTCTCTCTGCAGTCGATATCCACATCACTGACACGTGCAACAATCACCTCCAAAACATGACTTACAATAGGCTCCGCACGACCCGCCTAACTCGATGAATGCAAACCACTAAGGATAATAGCATTTGTAGTAAGGAAATCTTCCACCGAGACTCAGGGAAGCTTGCCAAACTGATTACAGAACTCTTGTTCCTCCGACGACATTTACAACTCAACCCTCTTAGGCTCTCGAAATGATCGAAGAATCCGATTTTCGAGCAACCTAAAATCGTTGGAGGCAAGGGATGCATAAAACCAGAGCCTTGGCCAACCTCCATACTCCTCTCGTAGACCCTTTAAACAAGATGGAGTGCGAAGACAACAAGTGAAATTAACATTTACACTAAACCCACCAATGAATGCAAGACCCTAACATTTAAAGGGATACTAGATGCGATAGCCCTTGCTAAGGTTGCAATCATCACCTTCCAACCATTAGGAACCAGTTGGGAGGGGGCGACGCCCACAAAATCTAGGTATTCCCAGACGATCTTAGGGGCCGAAAGCCTAAAGTCAGAATGGAACATACCAGAGTACAAAACTAAATATCTATGCTTTGGATGATAAAAGTTGTCGCCCTCTTCAGGGATAATGACTTCTAGATCAGCCGCCAACGAATAATCGTGACTAATTCTATCGAAATTGCATGCATTGCTTGCTTTGACGAAAAAATAGCTTCACAAGCATCAAGAACATCGCCACTCAAAACCTTGAAGCTAGACATGATTGCAAAGCAAAAACGAGAAATAAAGGAATTAGCTACTGGAAATCGAAAAGGTGTAAAAGGGAAAAACCCTGAATTCAACTTCACATTTTAAAAAGGATGAGCAACAAAAAGGCCCACTTTTGGGATAATGTGCAAGATATGACAGTTGCATGAAATCCCAGAAATCACGCTGAAATGAGCAGGTGAACGGAACATCGGAGAGACAACACAACAACAATAGTAACAGTACTAAATGCTTCGTAATGTTGAAAATGAAAACCCAACCGCCACATAGTTAGTAGATACATGAGCAATACAAACTAACTAAGGAGGGAGTAGCTGATGGTATTTCAAAATAGACTGACATCGCAGCCATACATGTGGCAGAAAACATCCATCGCGAGGATCAAGCGTTCAATCTACTGGGCTAGCTCGTAAAACCCAAAAAGGTTAAATCTATCATAAAGGCCCAAATAGGGCCGATTAAAGGAAGACGCAATCGAAGCCAAATTCAGGCTCGCATGAATTAAAGCCCAAATTCAGGCCACACAAGTTCTCATCATAAAGAAGAGGAACGATGCACAAGAAAAGAGTCATGGAGGGAGTTACGCCTCCATGGACGCATTTCCATAAATGTGGAGAATGTTACGAAAAATGTCTCCTTCTGTTGCACCTACAATGCTTAAGTCACATAGAGAATTAACCGTGACCATTATAAAATAATAAGGGAACATTTGACAAAGAGACGCAATTTAAAAAAGTTTGTCCAGATTTATTTATTTCTTGAAACAAAGTCACTGACTTAAGTATCAGAGTGCCTTCAACCTTCAAAAGGTGGTATTCGGTAGTCTAACATCTATTTTACAAGTCAAATTCTTAGGGAGGACGAGATTTGGATGCACCGCCTATTATTGAGGTGTGATGGAGGGAGGAGATGTTGCCTAGGATCTTACCTTTGCATGACTGAGTCTCTACGGCACTTGGTTTTGTTTAGGATTCAATGCTTGATTGGACTAAGATCTCATTTGTACGAGTGGATCTCGAAACTATGACAACTCTGAGATTCATGTTTAGGGGCTTACTGTCCTGGCCAACCCTAAGACTCCTGCCTATTGGAATGGCGTGATTTGGGTCGGGCACCTGAGTTACAAGTTGAACAATAGTTCATAAATAGGTCCGCTTAGGACCGTGTTGAAGCCTTTCCCGTATAAGGGTTGGCATGTGCCACGTGTGCGAATGTGATTGTTTGGTTGATTGATGATCAACCAAACAATTGGATTTTTGCTCCCCTGGTGTAAATTATTTGGAAGTTCAAAACCTATCCACAATAGAATTTCGATATTTGATAAACATCACTTGATTTTCGCTCTATAAATATCTATCTAAAAAAAAAATAGAGAATGTTGAAGGACATATCTCTAACTTTTTAATAACTGATAAGTGAGATCTCATCCACACAAGTATGAAGGTTCACGTACAGAAAATATTTTTCTCTCTAGGGTATAGATACAAATAAATAAGTTGTTTGGTCCAACATAAGCTCACATACAAACCTTAAAACACTTTTTTTTTCTTTGAAGCTCATTAAGAGTGGATAAAAGACTTGGAGAAGGAATTCTTCCATTGAAACTTGGAATTTTTTCTCTTTCTTATTTGCTTTCTCTCACAAAGTTGTAAAGTTTTAATATGAGCAAATAATGATATCTATTATTTATAGACCATTCTGGAAGCAACCTAGTGTACTAGGCTAACACCAGTTATCCTTACTCCAACGACTAGTTTAACTCAGATTTGGATCTAAAATTTGAAATCCTTGGTTGACTCGCATATGCGCTTTACAGAAGTTTGACCAGGCTCTAGCCTTGACGTGTAAAACCCATTTTATCCATTGACTTGGACTATATTCAACCATCTTGGACTTTAGTCTTCTTGGCACTTTGATCGATCTTCTTGACTTTGACTATGGTTGTCCCATTTTGCTTTCAATCTTAGGTCAACTTTAACTTTCACTGGCACTTCTATTTGAGGATTGAGTTTATTGTTTTTAACCGAGTCTTCCTGGTCCCACGTGAATTATCTTATTTTCACAATTACTTGCAACCTTGTATGGAGGGCATTATATTCTAGTCACACACTTCTACAATATTGTTCAACGTTCAACCAATATTGATCTTATAATCGACCAATATTGTGTTTGTAAAAGTTCACAAAATACAACGAAAATGATCAAACAATGATCATTCCAAGTAAATTTGTGTAATCCTAAGTCTAAATATTAAAAATAAAATAAAATTTAAAGTTCATTACAAAATAAAAAAAACTACAAATAGCATGTTAATATATATATGTATGAAAAATTTCTTGAAATAAAAACAATTGGAAAAGTGAAAAATAGAAAATTTACGAAAAATAAACTTGAATCAAAAAAATAAGACAATAAAAATTATTTAATTTTGAGAATAAAATTAAAATAAAAATGGGAACACAATGTAGTAGCAATCGCATTAAAAAATATTATATAAATGTCAATACATATAATTGTTTTTTTAGAGTGTGTTTTCAAATAAATAAAATTTAAAATTTTTTCAAAAAATATCATAAATTTATTTCTAAAATAAATGAAATATAGTTAGAATGTTAATAGGATAATCATAAAGATTAAATGGTGACCTGAAAATATTAAAGAATGGACATCCCATCCCGCCGATTTGTATCTCGTCCCTAATCGTCCCCTAGGCTTATCTTGGTGTCATTTTTGGGGATTGGATCAAACCCGTCGTGCTAGTTCACCGAACTCTGAGCATGGGCGATAGCTATCGGAGATGTAAATTTTAATGCCCCGTCCCAAGATTCCGATTATTTATTAATATTTACTTATTATTAATTTAATAAACTACTCTTCTAAACTGAAAGTTAGAATGTGATTAAAAATTACAATAAAACATCTACATTTATTGAAAAATTACTTGCCTTAGATTTGGGCCAACCCTGTACATTTAGGGTCAGACACGTTGATATTTGAGGTCACAGAGTGGAACTCATCGAATTTATGGTCTTTTCACATAGTTAGATTGGTTATAAAAACAATCTATTCTTCCGCATATAAAAAAATCAAGGCAAATGATGCGTTTGGGTTCAGTTTTTCATTGAGTTATGTGGTTGGAGAACTTTGCCCCTAATTGTATCTTGTATGAATAATATTTCAACTCTTGCAAAATATGCAAACGGATCTTTAGAGGGGCTCATTCCATCTTTCATATTGATTATAAACTTAGTTCCATTGTAAGGTAACCCTCCACAAATTTTGTATGACATTTAATATTGTTAAGATGAAAGTTATATGTACATAAATTTCACATTATTGGTGTTGGGCAATGTGAAATGATTTTTTTGTTATTTTTCATTGGAGGACTATTTTGGATGGGATGGAAGTTCGGATGAGGTTTATCCCATCTCGATCCAAAAGGGATACGGATGAGGTCCATCCTGTCCCATGCCCACTCCTAGAAAATATCAAATGAATTGGAATTTCCAGAAAAGACAGCTATAGACATCTTAAAATGTACAAATCTTGGGATGAAAAAAAACATGAAAAATCAAAAGGAAAAATTTAAATAAAATGAATAATGAAAAAGAAATATCAACCGTGAATTTCAGAAGAAAACAAATAAAAAAAAGTGAAGAAAAGGCTATTATATATTGGCTTGGAATTTGCTCATTAAGTTAGAAAACAATTCACGAGCTTCTGGAAATGTTTTGGTGCTTGCTTCACAAACTTCGTGCAAATGCTCTAATGGTACGCATTTTTTGAACATGTGTGCAAAAGGATGAAAAATTATTGATGATGATGAACTTGAACATAATAGTTGGTTTGTAACATGTTTTTTTTTTCTCTTGGTATGAAACTAAAAAAAAATGAGCAATGCTACTTGAAAATACTACTCTCCCGATGACTTTATTTTTAAAAAGCGTGGTGTGTAATTAATTAAAAAATCAAAATTTTGATAAGGACTAGAATAAAAATTTTATAGTGAATAAGAGTTGATTGTTTGAGAGAAAATGGAGAAGAATTGATCCAAATGAGAAAGATTTTTGGGATATTTCTAGAAATGTTAGGGATTAGGTGTATATTAAGGGGTGACCAATATTGAGCCTCATAGTAGAGCTAAAGCCAAGATATATTTGGTCTTAAGATATTATTCTGGTATTGTTAAGGAAGAATTTTAGAACATAAAATCAATCATGACGGGTTTTCATAAATGTCTTTCTTGTGGTTGCAATCAATCGTGTTTGGTGGGTTTTGGCCCTTTCGACATCAGTGACCGATATACTTTTGGCATCGACGAAAAACGCCCATTTAGATAAATGGGTGTACAGTAAGAGGCGTGTGTTCGTGACTAATAATTTATTCAAGGCACTCCAATAAATGCTTATTGTTCAAACAAGAAATGGGCAGGGGTTTAGAAAGTGATTGGGTATAATCTAGACTTCATCATGGAGTTTTCACGTCAACCCCATTAAATTCTACATCGATATTGGTGTGGGTCGAATTGGTTGGATGGAAATAATGGATGGATGGACGATGAAATTTTATCTTTATCACTTTGAAGATAAAATTCCTTACGATGATTGTTACCGTGCCAGTTGGTCATCTAGATTTGCAAGCAGTATTTCAAAAGCAAAGAAATGGCTCATATGTATTTCCTATGGATGGAAAAAGGTCAAGAAAAGTAACTTAAATTGATGATCCATGGATGGGTTTATCACAGAATAAATGATTGTCTTTATAAAGTTGATTACCAAAAAGAACCTAGTTCTGTAGTTTTGTAAGTGTGTCTTATTCTGTTATGTTGTTTATTTTATTAGACATGCAATTTTAAATTTTTTTATAACATCCATTTTATTAGAAATATAAATTTAAAGATTATTTAGACCAAATACTTTGCATGCTTATGACATTAAGCTATAGGAATGATTGGTTGGAAACATAAATTTGAATTTTTTTTTGTGATATCCATTATAATTGTTAGAAATTTACATTTTTAAAATTTAAACAATGCATATGGTCATTTTATTTTAAAATTTAATTATTTAAAAAATCAAAATTTTGGCTATGAGGTTTGAACCCTTTGTGCTCCTCTTATTATGATGACTTGAGGTGTGGCATAAATGACAAACTTTAAGTCCTAACAATTGGATCCATGAGTAAAATCTAATCTAATATGTAATGGTCTGTATTGTTAAATATTGATTTTATTATGCGCATTTTGCTGAATTTCTAGTTGTTTGGCACATGTGCTATACATGTTTCTTATTTTTTTCATTCTATTTACGAATGAGTGTGGTTTTCTTGTATATTTTTGTATGTATAATACTAAAGAAGTCTAGTTGTTTCATATCAGTTATTTGACATAGAGTAGGGGATGGAGGCAGGGATTGAGTTCTTGCGCAAGCTCCACACACCCAAAAACTTTACGCCTTTGTGGGTTAGGGCATGTGTCGTCTTCAATGTTTTTGCGCTAAAAAACTTCACATTTTCGCAGGTTCGTAAGTTTGTTTCTTCTTCATTGTGGACTAATTTTTATAGCTTTTCGATATCTTTGTCCATTGGAAGAAGCATTTGTTAGTTGCAAAAAAGAACCTTCACATCTGGGCGGGTTTGGGAGGATTTTTTTGTAGTGCTAAAACGCAGAAAAAGAAGCAAAACCAAACATGTGAAGACGTGGAGTTTTTATTTTTATTTTTTTTAGCGCCAAGATGTGGTAGTAGAGCACACCAAACCCGCGAAGATTTAATTTTTTAATATGTGCCAAAACGTAGGGAAGGATGAATTTGTTATGAGTTTTATTTTTTACTATTTAGTAGTTCAATGATTAAAAGATGGAAAAGGCGATATATTTTTATTTTGATACAAATATCGATTAGGGGAATTCTCTTCTTAATTTATTTATGTTGGATATCTGGGGACAAACTTCACTTAAAAAGGGAAAAAGGTAATTAGACAGGTAAATTGAGAAGGTAGGTAGCATTCATGGTGTCACGCATTGTTTCAACATGGGCTTCTTTTTCCCTTGACTAGATTTTCCCATTTGATAATTTGCAAATAAGGGTCCTTCAGTGAATCTGAAGAGCCTTCAAAACCTTTTATAAAATAGAAACAAAAAAGAAGGAATCATCATCATATCCTCCTAAAAACAAATCCTTCCTCAAAACACTGGTGTTAAATTCTGCTATAGAAAATCCGCATTGGAATCCTTCCACACCTTTAATTCTCATAACACATCATGTCGATGTTGATCATCTTGTAGCTTATGTAGACATGAATCTAAATCGAAATACCATTTTCTTTAAATGCAAATTTGCAGCTTAACTTTGGTTCCTTCATCAAGTCTTATTTACTGGGCTCAGTGCCCCTAGTGGAAGTTGGGAATCTAATTGAACGGGACAATTACATACAAATAAAATGGATGAAGGATCTTCTCTGCCTCATTCCTTTGATTCTAAAAACTGGGTTGAATAGAAGTAGATTGTGACCTCAATCCATTGAACAATCTCCTTATCACAACAGACAATGCTTTTGATGATAACCAAATGCATGATTATTGACTATCTAACAAAATGGCTCCTGTCTGGTTACAACAGACCTACTTAGGCATGCAGGTGTTGAAACTTCTATTGCAAAATTGCAGAACCAATGAACTGGCAGCACGTATGATGACACAATTACCAGGTGGGAAGAAACGATGCGCCACAAATCAAGAAAACAATTGCACAACTCCACCTGGCGTATATATCAAATGGAGAACTCCCAACAGATAAGATGGGAGGTCCAAAAACTATAAAATTGGTCATCGCGATACACAATGATTAACAACAAACTCTATAAAGGTCTGCCACGAGTCCTTGCTAAGGTGTCTTTCACCATAAGATGTTGAATATGTCCTACAAGAAAATCCACCACGGTACATGCCGGAAAATCTTTTAGGGGGAAGAATGTTGGCCCATAAAGCACTCAAGCTAGGATATTACTCGTCAACGATTGCAAGTAGATGTTCAAAAACTCATTCGCGCATGTGACAAGTTCCAAGATTCGCCCCGTACCACTCAGTTGCTGGACATAACATGATCCCGATAAGTAGCCCCTGGCCATTTGCGGAATAGGGAATTGACATTGTAGGACCACTCCCCGTGTCCGACAAAAATGTTTATCCTCGTAGCTATAGACTACTTCATAAGTGGGTAGAAGTAAGAGACCCCTAGCAAAAATAGGAGAAACCCAAGTCGAGAAGTTTCTTTGGAAAGACATAATTATGCAGGGACACACCCGAAAATAATTCGAAGGCAAGAAGATCAAGGAGCTATGTGAAAAGTTGAACATCCACCAACACTTCTCGGCGCCATCCCATCCATAAGCAAATGGGTAAGCTGAGGTCACCAACATGACAATCTTGGAAGCAATCAAAAGAAGGCTCGAGGAGCGAAAGGATTGTGGACATCCGAATTGCCTGGTGTCCTTTGGGCATACAGAACAACAAAAAGAACTCCGACAGGAGAAAACCCCTTTCACCTTCACATACGAATTCGAAGCATGTTACCCATGGAGATCGGTTTGCTAACGTTCAGGATCAAAGAATTTCGCGCTGAGGATAACGTCAAGGTACTGAGAGTCTGGCTAGACCTATTTGAGTAAAATCGAGAAGCGACTTCTTCAATCGGCCTACGGGGTGGAAGCGCGTTGGGGACATTTCAAAATAGCAACTTACCAACAGCGTATGGCTGGATATTACAATAAGAGGGGTAAAAATCCTCATTTTGAGAAATAAAATTAAAATTAAAAAATGGGAACAACAATGTACGTTACAATCGCATTAAAAATATTTTTCTAAATATCAATACATATGATTGTTTTTTTAGAGTGTGTTTCAAATAAATAAAATTTAAATTTTTCCAAAATAATATTCATAAATTTATTTCTAAAAATAATGAAATATAGTGAGAATGTTAATAGGAGAATCATAAAGATTAAATGTGACAAAAATATTAAATGTGGGCATCCCATCCCTCGATTTTGGATCCCGTCCCTATCTTGTCCTTAGGTTTTTTGGTATTTTTTGGGGATTGATCAAACTCATCTAGTCCCGATCTAGAGGGGATGGTATCGGATGGAAATTCTCAATCCCGTCCAATCCCTAATTTATTTATTTAATATTAATTATTATAATTTTGAATCAAACTACTCTTCCAAATGAAAATTTATAATGTGTTGAAATTAAATCAAAACATGTACTTTTTGAAAATTTTACTTGCATTATTTGGTGCTCTCTATAATGTTTTGGAAGAAACTTCAAATTGGATATTTGAGGTCAATGGAACTCATTGAAAATTTATGTTTTTTCACATTTTAAATTGGTTATAGAAACAACTATTCTTATAGAAAATAAAGGCAAATGATAGTTTTTGTTAGTTTTCCACAATGAGTTTTGTGGTGGGAGAACTTTGCTCCTAATGTATCTTGTATGAATAATATTTCAACTCTTGCGGAAATATGCAATACGGATCTTTAGAGGGGTCATTCCATCTTTCATAATTGATTTTATAAAACTTAGTTCCATTGTAAGGTAACCCTCCACAAATTTTGTATGACATTTAATATTGTTAAGATGAAAGTTATATGTACATAAATTTGACATTATTGGTGTCTGGGCAATGTGAAATGATTTTTTTGTTATTTTTCATTGGAGACTATTTGGATGGGATGAAGTTCGGATGAGGTTTATCCCATCCTGATCCAAAAGGGATACGGATGAGGTCCATCCTGTCCCATGCCCACCCCGAGAAAATATCAAATGAAATGGAATTTCCAGAAAAGACAGCTATAGACATCTTAAAATGTACAAATCTTGGGATGAAATAACATGAAAAATCAAAAGGAAAATTTAAATAAAATGAATAATGAAAAGGAAATATCAACCTTGAATTTCAGAAGAAAACAAATCAAAAGGAAGTGAAGAAAAGGCTATTATATATTGGCTTGCAATTTGCTCATCAAGTTAGAAAACAGTTCACGTGCTTCTGGAAATGTTTTGGTGCTTGCTTCACAAACTTCGTGCAAATGCTCTAATGGTACGCATTTTTTGAAACATGTGTGGCTGAAGGATGAAAAATTATTGATGATGATGAACTTGAACATAATAGTTGGTTTGTAACATGTTTTTTTTTTTTTTTTTCTCTTGGTATGAAACTAAAAAAAAATGAGCAATGCTACTTGAAAATGACTATTTCTCCCGATGGCCTCAACTTTATTTTTAAAAAAGCGTGGTGTTGTAATTAATTAAAAAATCAAAATTTTGATAAGGACTAGAATAAAATTTTTTATAGTGAATAAGAGTTGGATTGTTGAGAGAAAATGGAAGAAGAATTGATCCAAATGAGGAAAGATTTTTGGGGATATTTCTAGAAATGTTAGGGATTAGGTGTATATTAAGGGTGACCAATATTGAGGCCTCATAGTAGAGCTAAGCCAAGCTATAGTTTGTCATAAGAGATATTATTTTGGTATTGTTAAGGAATAACTTTAGAACATAACAATCAATCATGAAGGTTTTCTTCAATGTCTTTCTTGTGGTTGCAATCAATCTTGTTTTGGTGGTTTTGGCCCTTTCGACAATCAGGTGACAGATATACTTTGCATCGACGAAAAATGCCCATTTAGATAAATGGTGGTATAGCAAGAGGCGTGTGTTCGTGACTAATAATTTATTTCAAGGCACTCCACTAAATGCTTATTGTTCAACAAGAAATGGGCTGGGGTTCAGAAAGTGATTGGTACAATCAGACTTTATCATGGAGTTTTCACCTCAACCCCATCAAAAACCTACAATCGATATTGGTGTGGGTTGAATTGTTGGATGGCAATAAGGAATGGATGGAGGAGTGAATTTCTACTTATCACTTTGAAGATAAATTCCTTACGATGATTGTTACCATGCCAGTTGGTCAGCTAGATTGCAGGAGTATTTTCTCAGCAAAAAAATGGGCTCATATGTATTTCGCTATGGATGGAAAAAGGTCAAGAAAAGTAACTTAAAATTGATGATCCGATGGATGTTAGTTATCACAGAATAAAATGATTGTCCATATAAAGTTGATTACCAAGAAGAACCTAGATCTGTAGTTTTGTAAGTGTGTCTTATTCTATTATGTTATTTTATATAATTAGGCATGCAAATTTGAAATTTTTATAACATCCATTTTCTTTAGATATATAAATTTAAAGATTATTTAGACCAAATACTTGCATGCTTATGACACTAAGCTATAGAACGAAGGTTGGAAACATAAATTTGAAAAATATATTTTGTGATATCCATTATAATTAGTTAGAAATTAAAATTTTTATATTTAAACAGCACATATGTTCTTTTATTTTAAAATTTAATTATTTAAAAAAATCAAAATGTTGGCTATGAGGTTCGAACCCTTGTGCTCTTATTATGATGACTTGAGGTGTGGCATAAATGACAAACTTTAAGTCCTAACAATTGGATCATGAGTTAAATCTAATCTAATCATGAGTTTGAAACTCATGGATCTGTGTAATGTCTTTATTTGTTAAATCTTGATTTGATTATGCGCATTTTGCTGATTTCTAGTTGTTTGGCAGATGTGCTATACATGTTTCTTATTTTCTACATTCTATTTACAAATGAGTGTGGTTTTCTTGTATATTTTGTATGTATAATACTAAGAAGTTCTAGTGTTTCATATAAGTTATTTGACTAGAGATAGGGGTGGAGTAGGGATGAGTCTGCGTAAGCTCACACACACAAAAACTTACGCCTTTGTGGGTTAGCATGTGTCTTCTTCAATGTTTTCTGCGCTAAAAAAACTTCACATTTTGGTGGGGTTCGTAAGTTTGTTTCTTCTTCGTTGTGGACTAATTTTTTATAGCTTTTGGATATCTTGTGTCCATTGGAAGGTGCATTGATAGTTGCAAAAAGAACCTTCACATCTTGGCGGTTTGGAGGATTTTTTTTTAGTGCTAAAATGCAGAAGAAGAAGCAAAACAAACATGTGAAGACGTGGAGTTTTTATTTTTATTTTTTTAGCGCCGAGATGTGGTAGTAGAGCACACCAAACCCGCGAAGATTTAATTGTTTTTATATGTCGCAAAACATAGGGAAGGATGAATTTGTTAGTAGTTTTATTTTTTACTATTTGTAGTTCAATATTAAAAGATGGAAAAACGCAGATTTATTTTTATTTTGATACAATATTCAATTAGGGAAATTCTCTTCTTAATTTTATTTATGTTGGATATCTGGGGACAAACTTTACTTAAAAAGGGAAAAAGGTAATTAGACAAGGTAAATTGAGAAGGTAGGTAGCAATCATGTGTCACGCATTGTTTCAACATGGGCTTCTTTTTCCCTTGACTAGATTTCCCATTTTTGAAAATTTGCAAATAAAGGGTCCTTCAGTGAATCTGAAGAGCCTTCAAAACCTTTTATAAAATAGAAACAAAAAAGAAGGAATCATCATCATATCCTCCTAAAAACAAATCCTTCCTTAAAACACTGGTGTTTAAATTCTGCTATAGAAAATCCGCATTGGAATCCTTCCACACCTTTAATTCTCATAACACATCATGTCGATGTTGATCATCATTGTAGCTTATGTAGACATGAATCTAATCGAAATACCCATATTTCTTTAAATGCAAATTTGCAGCTTAACTTTGGCTTCTTTCATCAAGTCTTATTTATTGGGCTCAGTGCCCCTAGTGGAAGTTGGAATCTAATTGAACGGGACAATTACATACAAATAAAACGGATGAAGGATCTTCTCTGCCTCATTCCTTTGATTCTAAAAACTGGTATAATAGAAGTAGATTGTGATCTCAATCCATTGACAATCTCCTTATCACAACAGACAATGCTTTTGATGATAACCAAATTGCATGATTATTGACTATCTAACAAAAATGGCTCCTGTCTGGTTACCACAAGACCTACTTAGGCATGCAGGTGTTGAAGCTTCTATTGCAAAATTGCAGACCAAGGAACTGGCAGCACGTATGATGACACAATATCAGGTGGAAGAACATGCGCCACAAATCAAGAAAACAATTGCACAACTCCAACCTGGTGTATATATCAAATGGAGAACTCCCAACAGATAAGATGGAGGTCCAAAAACTATAAAATCGGTCAGCGCGATACACAATGATTAACAACAAACTCTATAAAAGGTCTGCCACAGTCCGTTGCTAAGGTGTCTTTCACCATAAGATTTGAATATGTCCTACAAGAAATCCACCACGGTACATGCGGAAATCTTCCAGGGGGAAGAACGTTGGCCATAAAGCACTCACGCTAGGATATTACTCGTCAACGATTGCAAGCGGATGTTCAAAACTCATTCGCGCATGTGACAAGTGCCAAAAGATTCGCCCCGTACACTCAATTGCTGGGACATAACATGATCCCGATAAGTAGCCCCTGGCCATTTGCGCAATAGGGAATGGACATTGTAGGACCACTCCCCGTGTCCGCTAAAAGAGTTTATCCTCATAGCTATAGACTACTTCACTAAGTGGGTGGAAGTACAACCCCTAGCAAAAATAGGAGAAACCCAAGTCGAGAAGTTTCTTTGGAAAGACATAATATGCAGATTCGGGATCCCTAAGGTAATTGTCAGGACAACCGAAAATAATTTGAAGGCAAGAAGATCAAGGAGCTATGTGAAAACTTGAACATCCACCAACACTTCTCGGCGCCATCCCATCCATAAGCAAATGGGCAAGCTAAGGGTCACCAACATGACAATCTTGGAAGCAATCAAAGAAGGCTCGAGGTAGCGAAAGGATGTGGACATCCGAATTGCCTGGTGTCCTTGGGCATACAGAACAACAAAAAGAACTCCGACAGGAGAAACCCTTTCTCCTTCTCATACGAATTGAAGCAATGTTACCCATGGAGATCGGTTTGCTGACGTTCAGGATCAAAGAATTTCGCGCTGAGGATAACGTCAAGGTACTGAGAGTCTGGCTAACCTATTTTAGTAAAATCGAGAAGCGACTTCTTCAATCGGTCTACGAGGTGGAAGCGCCTTGGGGACATCTCAAAATAGCAACTTACCAACAGCGTATGGCTGGATATTACAATAAGAGGGTAAGAATCCTCATTTTGAGAAATAAAATTAAAATTAAAATGGGAACCAATGTAAGTTACAATCGCATTAAAAATATTATCTAAATGTCAATACATATAATTGTTTTTTTAGAGTGTGTTTTCAAATACATAAAATTTAATTTTTTTCCAAATAATATTTCATAAATTTATTTCTAAAATATGAAATATAGTGAGAATGTTAATAGGAGAATAATAAAGATTAAATGTGACGAAATATTAAATGTGGGCATCCCATCCCGCGATTTGGATCCCGTCCCTATCTTGTCCTGGGTTTTTTTGGTATTTTTTGGGATTGATGAAACTCATCTAGTCCGATCTAGAGGGGATGGTATCGGGATGGAAATTCTCAATCCCGTCCAGTCCTAATTTTTTGTTTAATATTTATTATTATTAATTTTAATCAAATTACTCTTCCAAATGAAAATTTATAATGTGTTGAAATTAAATCAAAACATGTACTTTTTGAAAATTTTACTTGCTTGATTTGGTGCTCTCTATATTTTTGGAAGAAACTCCAATTTGGATATTTGAGGTCAAATGGAACTCATGAAAATTTATGTTTTTTCACATTTTAAATTGGTTATAGAACAACTATTCTTATAGAAAATAAAGGCAAATGATAGTTTTGGTTAGTTTTCCACAATGAGTTTTGTGTGGAGAACTTTGCTCCTAATTGTATCTTGTATGAATAATATTTCAACTCTTGCGGAAATAGCAATACGGAAATTTATTTTTATAAACTTAGTTCCATTGTAGGTAACGCTCGACAAATTTTGTATGACATTTAATATTGTTAAGATGAAAGTTATATGTACATAAATTTGACATTATTGGTGTCTGGGCAAGTGAAATGATTTTTTTTTTTATTTTTCTGGAGGACTATTTGATGGGATGAAGTTCGGATGAGGTTTATCCCATCTCCGATCCAAAAGGGATACGGATGAGGTCCATCCTACCCATGCCCACTCCTAGAAAATATCAAATGAAATTGGAATTTCCAGAAAACAGCTATAGACATCTTAAAATGTACAAATCTTGGGATGAAAAAAACATGAAAAATCAAAAGGAAATTTAAATAAAATGAATAATGAAAAAGAAATATCAACGTGAATTTCAGAAGAAAACAAAAAAAAAGAAGAAAAGGCTATTATATATTGGCTTGGAATTTGCTCATCAAGTTAGAAAACAATTCACAGCTTCGGAAATGTTTTGGTGCTTGCTTCACAAACTTCGTGCAAATGCTCTAATGGTACGCATTTTTTGAACATGTGTGCTGAAGGATGAAAATTATTGATGATGATGAACTTGAACATAATAGTTGGTTTGTAACATGTTTTTTTTTTCTCTTGGTATGAAACTAAAAAAAAATGAGCAATGCTACTTGAATGACTATTAGCGTGGTGTGTAATTAATTAAAAAATCAAAATTTTGATAAGGACTAGAATAAAAATTTTTAGTGAATAAGAGTTGATTGTTTGAGAGAAAAATGGAGAAGAATTGATCCAAATGAGAAAGATTTTTGGGATATTTCTAGAAATGTTAGGGATTAGGTGTATATTAAGGGGTGACCAATATTGAGCCTCATAGTAGAGCTAAGCCAAGCTATAGTTTGTCATAAGAGATATTATTTTGGTATTGTTAAGGAAGAACTTTAGAACATAACAATCAATCATGAAGGTTTTCATCAATGTCTTTCTTGTGGTTGCAATCAATCTTGTTTTGGTGGTTTTGGCCCTTTCGACATCAGGTGACAGATATACTTTGGCATCGACGAAAAATGCCCATTTAGATAAATGGGTGTATAGCAAGAGGCGTGTGTTCGTGACTAATAATTTATTTCAAGGTACTCCACTAAATGCTTATTGTTCAAACAAGAAATGGGCTGGGGTTCAGAAAGTGATTGGGTACAATCAGACTTTATCATGGAGTTTTCACCTCAACCCCATCAAAACCTACAATCGATATTGGTGTGGGTTGAATTGGTTGGATGGCAATAAGGAATGGATGGAGGGTGAATTTCTACTTTATCACTTTGAAGATAAAATTCCTTACGATGATTGTTACCATGCCAGTTGGTCAGCTAGATTTGCAGGAGTATTTTCTCAGCAAAAAAATGGCTCATATGTATTTCGCTATGGATGGAAAAAGGTCAAGAAAAGTAACTTAAATTGATGATCCGATGGATGTAGTTTATCACAGAATAAATGATTGTCCTATAAAGTTGATTACCAAGAAGAACCTAGATCTGTAGTTTTGTAAGTGTGTCTTATTCTATTATGTTATTTTATATAATTTAGGCATGCAAATTTGAAATTTTTTTATAACATCCATTTCTTTAGATATATAAATTTAAAGATTATTTAGACCAAATACTTTGCATGCTTATGACACTAAGCTATAGGAACGATAGGTTGGAAACATAAATTTGAAAATATATTTTGTGATATCCTTAATAATTAGTTAGAAATTAAAATTTTATATTTAAACAGCAATATGGTTCTTTTTATTTTTAAATTAATTATTAAAAAAATTCAAAAGTTGGCTATGAGGTTCGAACCCTTGTGCTCTTATTATGATGACTTGAGGTGTGGCATAAATGACAAACTTAAGTCCTAACAATTGGATCATATGAGTTAAATCTAATCTAATCATGAGTTTTGAAACTCATGATCTGTGTAATCTTTATTTGTTAAATATCTTGATTTGATTATGCGCACTTTTGCTTTGTTTGGCAGCATGTGCTATACATGTTTCTTATTTTTCATTCTATTTACAATGAGTGTGGTTTTCTTGTTATTTTGTATGTATAATACTAAAGAAGTTCTAGTGTTTCATATAAGTTATTTGACTAGAGATAGGGGTGAGTAGGGATTGAGTTCTGGCGTAAGCTCACACACACAAAACTTTACGCCTTTGTGGGTTAGGCATGTGTCTTCTCTCAATGTTTTCATCCTCCCTAAAAAAATACACATTTTGGGTGGGTCTCGTAAGTTTTGTTTCTTCTTCGTTGTGGACTAATTTTTTATACGGTTTTGGATATCTTTGTCCATTGAAGGTGCATTTGATAGTTGCAAAAAGAACCTTCACATCTTGGCGGTTTGGAGGATTTTTTTTAGTGCTAAAATGCAGAAGAAGAAGCAAACAAACATGTGAAGACGTGGAGTTTTTATTTTTATTTTTTTAGCGCCAAGAGTGGTGTAGAGCACACCAAACCCGCGAAGATTTAATTGTTTTATATGTGCCAAAAAGTAGGGAAGGAGATTTTGTTAGATTTATTTTTTACTTTTAGTAGTTCAATGATTAAAAGATGGAAAAAGGCAGATTTATTTTTATTTGATACAATAATTCGATTACGGGAAATTCTCTTCTTAATTTATTTATGTTGGATTATCTGGGGACAAACTTCATTAAAAGGGAAAAAAGGTAATTAGACAGGTAAATTGAGAAGGTAGGTAGCATTATGTGTCACGCATTGTTTTCAACATGGGCTTCTTTTCCTTGACTAGATTTCCCATTTTGAAAATTTGCAATAAAGGGTCCTTCAGTGAACTGAAGAGCCTACAAAACCTTTTATAAATAGAAACAAAAAAGAAGGAATCATCATCAATATCCTCCTAAAACAAATCCTTCCTCAAAACCTGGTGTTTTAAATTCTGCTATAGAAAATCCGCATTGGAATCCTTCCACACCTTAATTCTTCATAACACATCATGTCGAGTTGATCATATTGTAGCTTATGTAGAATATCTAAATCGAAATACTATTTCTTTAAATGCAAATTTGCAGCTAACTTTGCTTCTTTCATCAAGTCTTATTATTGGGCTCAATGCCCCTAGTGGAAGTTGGGAATCTAATTGAACGGGACAATTACATACAAATAAAATGATGAAGGATCTTCTCTGCCTCATTCCTTTGATTCTAAAAACTGGGTATGAATAGAAGTAGATTGTGACTCAATCCATTGAACAATCTCCTTATCACAACAGACAATGCTTTTGTATGATAACCAAATTGCATGATTATTGACTATCTAACAAAAATGGCTCCTGTCTGGTTACACGACCTACTTAGGCATGCAGGTGTTGAAGCTTCTATTGCAAAATTGCAGACCAAGGAACTGGCAACGCGTATGATGACACAATCAGGTGGAGAAACATGCGCCACAAATCAAGAAAACAATTGCACAACTCCAACCTGGCGTATATATCAAATGGAGAACTCCCAACAGATAAGATGGAGGTCCAAAACTATAAAATCGTCAGCAGCGATACACATGATAACAACAAACTCTATAAAGGTCTGCCACGAGTCCGTTGCTAAGTGTCTTTCACCATAAGATGTTGAATATGTCCTACAAGAAATCCACCACGGTACATGCGGAAATCTTCCAGGGGGAAGAACGTTGGCCCATAAAGCACTCACGCTAGGATATTACTCGTCAACGATTGCAAGCGGATGTTCAAAAACTCATTCGCGCATGTGACAAGTGCCAAAGATTCGCCCCGTACACTCAGTTGCTGGGACATAACATGATCCCGATAAGTAGCCCCTGGCCATTTGCGCAATAGGGAATGGACATTGTAGGACCACTCCCCGTGTCCGCCTAAAAGAGTTTATCCTCGTAGCTATAGACTACTTCACTAAGTGGGTGGAAGTACAACCCCTAGCAAAAATAGGAGAAACCCAAGTCGAGAAGTTTCTTTGGAAAGACATAATATGCAGATTCGGGATCCCTAGGGTAATTGTCACGGACAACCGAAAATAATTCGAAGGCAAGAAGATCAAGGAGCTATGTGAAAACTTGAACATCCACCAACACTTCTCGGCGCCATCCCATCCATAAGCAAATGGGCAAGCTGAGGTCACCAACATGACAATCTTGGAAGCAATCAAAAGAAGGCTCGAGGTAGCGAAAGGATTGTGGACATCCGAATTGCCTGGTGTCCTTTGGGCATACAGAACAACAAAAAGAACTCCGACAGGAGAAACCCCTTTCTCCTTCACATACGAATTTGAAGCAATGTTACCCATGGAGATCGGTTTGCTGACGTTCAGGATCAAAGAATTTCGCGCTGAGGATAACGTCAAGGTACTGAGAGTCTGGCTAGACCTATTTGAGTAAAATCGAGAAGCGACTTCTTCAATCGGCCTACGAGGTGGAAGCGCCTTGGGGACATCTCAAAATAGCAACTTACCAACAGCGTATGGCTGGATATTACAATAAGAGGGTAAGAATCCTCATTTTGAGAAATAAAATTAAAATTTAAAATGGGAACACAATGTAAGTTACAATCGCATTAAAAATATATCTAAATGTCAATACATATAATTGTTTTTTAGAGTGTGTTTTCAAATACATAAAATTTAATTTTTTCCAAAATAATATTCATAAATTTATTTCTAAAAATAATGAATATAGTGAGAATGTTATAGGAGAATAATAAAGATTAAATGTGACGAAAATATTAAATGTGGGCATCCCATCCCGCCGATTTGGATCCCGTCCCTATCTTCCTGGGTTTTTTGGTATTTTTTGGGATTGATGAAACTCCTCTAGTCCCGATTCTTGAGGGGGATGTATCGGGATGGAAATTCTCAATCCCGTCCAGTCCTAATTATTGTTTAATATTTTTATTATTAATTTTAATCAAATTACTCTTCCAAATGAAAATTTATAATGTGTTGAAATTAAATCAAAACATGTACTTTTTGAAATTTTACTTGCTTGATTTGGTGCTCTCTATATGTTTTGGAAGAAACTTCAATTTGGATATTTGAGGTCAAATGGAACTAATGAAAATTTATGTTTTTTCACATTTTAAATTGGTTATAGAACAACTATTCTTATAGAAAATAAAGGCAAATGATAGTTTTGGTTAGTTTTCCACAATGAGTTTTGTGGTTGGAGAACTTTGCTCCTAATTGTATCTTGTATGAATAATATTTCAACTCTTGCGGAAATATGCAATACGGATCTTTAGAGGGGCTCATTCCATCTTTCATAATTTATTTTATAAACTTAGTTCCATTGTAAGGTAACGCTCGACAAATTTTGTATGACATTTAATATTGTTAAGATGAAAGTTATATGTACATAAATTTGACATTATTGGTGTCTGGGCAATGTGAAATGATTTTTTTGTTATTTTTCATTGGAGGACTATTTTGATGGGATGAAGTTCGGATGAGGTTATCCCATCCCGATCCAAAAGGGATACGGATGAGGTCCATCCTGTCCCATGCCCACCCTAGAAAATATCAAATGAAAATGGAATTTCCAGAAAAGACAGCTATAGACATCTTAAAATGTACAAATCTTGGGATGAAAAACATGAAAAATCAAGAGGAAAAATTTAAATAAAATGAATAATGAAAAAGAAATATCAACCGTGAATTTCAGAAGAAAACAAATCAAAAGGAAGTGAAGAAAAGGCTATTATATATTGGCTTGCAATTTGCTCATCAAGTTAGAAAACAATTCACGTGCTTCTGGAAATGTTTTGGTGCTTGCTTCACAAACTTCGTGCAAATGCTCTAATGGTACGCATTTTTTGAACATGTGTGGCTGAAGGATGAAAAATTATTGATGATGATGAACTTGAACATAATAGTTGGATTGTAACATGTTTTTTTTTCTCTTGGTATGAAACAAAAAAAAATGAGCAATGCTACTTGAAAATGACTATTTCTCCGATGGCCTCAACTTTATTTTTAAAAAGCGTGGTGTGTAATTAATTAAAAAATCAAAATTTTGATAAGGACTAGAATAAAAAATTTTATAGTGAATAAGAGTTGATTGTTTGAGAGAAAAATGGAGAAGAATTGATCCAAATGAGAAAGATTTTTGGGATATTTCTAGAAATGTTAGGGATTAGGTGTATATTAAGGGGTGACCAATATTGAGCCTCATAGTAGAGCTAAGCCAAGCTATAGTTTGTCACAAGAGATATTATTTTGGTATTGTTAAGGAAGAACTTTAGAACATAACAATCAATCATGAAGGTTTTCATCAATGTCTTTCTTGTGGTTGCAATCAATCTTGTTTGGTGGTTTGGCCCTTTCGACATCAGGTGACAGATATACTTTGGCATCGACGAAAAATGCCCATTTAGATAAATGGGTGTATAGCAAGAGGCGTGTGTTCGTGACTAATAATTTATTTCAAGGTACTCCACTAAATGCTTATTGTTCAAACAAGAAATGGGCTGGGGTTCAGAAAGTGATTGGGTACAATCAGACTTTATCATGGAGTTTTCACCTCAACCCCATCAAAACCTACAATCGATATTGGTGTGGGTTGAATTGGTTGGATGGCAATAAGGAATGGATGGAGGTGAATTTCTACTTTATCACTTTGAAGATAAATTCCTTACGATGATTGTTACCATGCCAGTTGGTCAGCTAGATTTGCAGGAGTATTTTCTCAGCAAAAAAATGGCTCATATGTATTTCGCTATGGATGGAAAAAGGTCAAGAAAAGTAACTTAAATTGATGATCCGATGGATGTAGTTTATCACAGAATAAATGATTGTCCTTATAAAGTTGATTACCAAGAAGAACCTAGATCTGTAGTTTTGTAAGTGTGTCTTATTCTATTATGTTATTTATATAATTTAGGCATGCAAATTTGAAATTTTTTTATAACATCCATTTCTTTAGATATATAAATTTAAAGATTATTTAGACCAAATACTTTGCATGCTTATGACACTAAGCTATAGGAACGATAGGTTGGAAACATAAATTTGAAAATATATTTTGTGATATCCATTATAATTAGTTAGAAATTAAAATTTTTATATTTAAACAGCACATATGGTTCTTTTATTTTTAAAATTTAATTATTTAAAAAAATCAAAATGTTGGCTATGAGGTTCAAACCCTTGTGCTCTTATTATGATGACTTGAGGTGTGGCATAAATGACAAACTTTAAGTCCTAACAATTGGATCATGAGTTAAATCTAATCTAATCATGAGTTTGAAACTCATGATCTGTGTAATGTCTTTATTTGTTAAATCTTGATTTGATTATGCGCATTTTGCTGAATTTCTAGTTTTTTGGCACATGTGCTATACATGTTTCTTATTTTTTATTCTATTTACAAATGAGTGTGGTTTCTTGTATATTTTGTATGTATAATACTAAAGAAGTTTTAGTGTTTCATATAAGTTATTTGACTAGAGATACGGGTGAAGTAGGGATTGAGTTCTGGCGTAAGCTCACACACACAAAAACTTTACGCCTTTGTGGGTTAGGCATGTGTCTTCTTCAATGTTTTCGCGCTAAAAAAACTTCACATTTTGGTGGGTTCGTAAGTTTGTTTCTTCTTCGTTGTGGACTAATTTTTTATAGCTTTTGGATATCTTTGTCCATTGGAAGGTGCATTTGATAGTTACAAAAAGAACCTTCACATCTTGGCAGGTTTGGAGGATTTTTTAGTGCTAAAATGCAGAAGAAGAAGCAAAACAAACATGTGAAGACGTGGAGTTTTTATTTTTATTTTTTTTAGCGCCAAGATGTGGTAGTAGAGCACACCAAACCCGCGAAGATTTAATTGTTTTTATATGTTGCCAAAACGTAGGGAAGATGAATTTGTTAGGAGTTTTATTTTTTACTATTTAGTAGTTCAATGATTAAAAGATGGAAAAAGGCAGATTTATTTTATTTTGATACAATATTCGATTAGGGAAATTCTCTTCTTAATTTATTTATGTTGGATATCTGGGGACAAACTTCACTTAAAAAGGGAAAAGGTAATTAGACGAGGTAAATTGAGAAGGTAGGTAGCAATCATGTGTCACGCATTGTTTCAACATGGGCTTCTTTTCCCTTGACTAGATTTCCCATTTTGAAAATTTGCAAATAAAGGGTCCTTCAGTGAATCTGAAGAGCCTTCAAAACCTTTTATAAAATAGAAACAAAAAAGAAGGAATCATCATCATATCCTCCTAAAAACAAATCCTTCCTCAAAACACTGGTGTTTAAATTCTGCTATAGAAAATCCGCATTGGAATCCTTCCACACCTTTAATTCTCATAACACATCATGTCGATGTTGATCATCATTGTAGCTTATGTAGACATGAATCTAAATCGAAATACCATATTTCTTTAAATGCAAATTTGCAGCTTAACTTTGGCTTCTTTCATCAAGTCTTATTTATTGGGCTCAAGTGCCCCTAGTGGAAGTTGGGAATCTAATTGAACGGGGACAATTACATACAAATAAAACGGATGAAGGATCTTCTCTCCCTCATTCCTTTGATTCTAAAAACTGGGTATGAATAGAAGTAGATTGTGATCTCAATCCATTGAACAATCTCCTTATCACAACAGACAATGCTTTTGATGATAACCAAATTGCATGATTATTGACTATCTAACAAAAATGGCTCCTGTCTGGTTACACAAGACCTACTTAGGCATGCAGGTGTTGAAGCTTCTATTGCAAAATTGCAGACCAAGGAACTGGCAGCACGTATGATGACACAATATCAGGTGGAAGAAACATGCGCCACAAATCAAGAAAACAATTGCACAACTTCTACCTGGCGTATATATCAAATAGAGAACTCCCAACAGATAAGATGGAGGTCCAAAAACTATAAAATCGGTCAGCACGATACACAATGATTAACAACAAACTCTATAAAAGGTCTGCCACGAGTCCGTTGCTAAGGTGTCTTTCACCATAAGATGTTGAATATGTCCTACAAGAAATCCACCACGGTACATGCGGAAATCTTCCAGGGGGAAGAACGTTGGCCCATAAAGCACTCACGCTAGGATATTACTCGTCAACGATTGCAAGCGGATGTTCAAAACTCATTCGCGCATGTGACAAGTGCCAAAGATTCGCCCCGTACACTCAGTTGCTGGGACATAACATGATCCCGATAGGTAGCCCCTGGCCATTTGCGCAATAGGGAATGGACATTGTAGGACCACTCCCCGTGTCCGCCTAAAAGAGTTTATCCTCGTCGCTATAGACTACTTCACTAAGTGGGTGGAAGTACAACCCCTAGCAAAAATAGGAGAAACCCAAGTCGAGAAGTTTCTTTGGAAAGACATAATATGCAGATTCGGGATCCCTAGGGTAATTGTCACGGACAACCGAAAATAATTCAAAGGCAAGAAGATCAAGGAGCTATGTGAAAACTTGAACATCCACCAACACTTCTCGGCGCCATCCCATCCATAAGCAAATGGGCAAGCTGAGGTCACCAACATGACAATCTTGGAAGCAATCAAAAGAAGGCTCGAGGTAGTGAAAGGATTGTGGACATCCGAATTGCCTGGTGTCCTTTGGGCATACAGAACAACAAAAAGAACTCCGACAGGAGAAACCCCTTTCTCCTTCACATACGAATTTGAAGCAATGTTACCCATGGAGATCGGTTTGCTGACGTTCAGGATCAAAGAATTTCGCGCTGAGGATAACGTCAAGGTACAGAGAGTCTGGCTAGACCTATTTGAGTAAAATCGAGAAGCGACTTCTTCAATCGGCCTACGAGGTGGAAGCTCCTTGGGGACATCTCAAAATAGCAACTTACCAACAGCGTATGGCTGGATATTACAATAAGAGGGTAAGAATCCTCATTTTGAGAAATAAAATTAAAATTTAAAATGGGAACACAATGTAAGTTACAATCGCATTAAAATATTATCTAAATGTCAATACATATAAATGTTTTTTAGAGTGTGTTTTCAAATACATAAAATTTAATTTTTTTCCAAAATAATATTCATAAATTTATTTCTAAAAATAATGAAATATAGTGAGAATGTTAATAGGAGAATAATAAAGATTAAATGTGACGAAAATATTAAATGTGGGCATCCCATCCCGCGATTTGGATCCCGTCCCTATCTTGTCCTGGGTTTTTTGGTATTTTTTGGGATTGATGAAACTCCTCTAGTCCCGATCTTGAGGGGGATGGTATCGGGATGGAAATTCTCAATCCCGTCTAGTCCCTAATTTATTTGTTTAATATTTTTTATTATTAATTTTAATCAAATTACTCTTCCAAATGAAAATTTATAATGTGTTGAAATTAAATCAAAACATGTACTTTTTGAAAATTTTACTTGCTTGATTTGGTGCTCTCTATATGTTTTGGAAGAAACTTCAATTTGGATATTTGAGGTCAAATGGAACTCATGAAAATTTATGTTTTTTCACATTTTAAATTGGTTATAGAACAACTATTCTTATAGAAAATAAAGGCAAATGATAGTTTTGGTTAGTTTTCCACAATGAGTTTTGTGGTTGGAGAACTTTGCTCCTAATTGTATCTTGTATGAATAATATTTCAACTCTTGCGGAAATATGCAATACGGATCTTTAGAGGGGCTCATTCCATCTTTCATAATTTATTTATAAACTTAGTTCCATTGTAAGGTAACGCTCGACAAATTTTGTATGACATTTAATATTGTTAAGATGAAAGTTATATGTACATAAATTTGACATTATTGGTGTCTGGGCAATGTGAAATGATTTTTTTGTTATTTTTCATTGGAGGACTATTTTGATGGGATGAAGTTCGGATGAGGTTTATCCCATCCCGATCCAAAAGGGATACGGATGAGGTCCATCCTGTCCCATGCCCACCCCTAGAAAATATCAAATGAAAATGGAATTTCCAGAAAAGACAGCTATAGACATCTTAAAATGTACAAATCTTGGGATGAAAATAAACATGAAAAATCAAGAGGAAAAATTTAAATAAAATGAATAATGAAAAAGAAATATCAACCGTGAATTTCAGAAGAAAACAAATCAAAAGGAAGTGAAGAAAAGGCTATTATATATTGGCTTGCAATTTGCTCATCAAGTTAGAAAACAATTCACGTGCTTCTGGAAATGTTTTGGTGCTTGCTTCACAAACTTCGTGCAAATGCTCTAATGGTACGCATTTTTTGAACATGTGTGGCTGAAGGATGAAAAATTATTGATGATGATGAACTTGAACATAATAGTTGGATTGTAACATGTTTTTTTTTCTCTTGGTATGAAACTAAAAAAAAATGAGCAATGCTACTTGAAAATGACTATTTCTCCCGATGGCCTCAACTTTATTTTTAAAAAGCGTGGTGTGTAATTAATTAAAAAATCAAAATTTTGATAAGGACTAGAATAAAAAATTTTATAGTGAATAAGAGTTGATTGTTTGAGAGAAAAATGGAGAAGAATTGATCCAAATGAGAAAGATTTTTGGGATATTTCTAGAAATGTTAGGGATTAGGTGTATATTAAGGGGTGACCAATATTGAGCCTCATAGTAGAGCTAAGCCAAGCTATAGTTTGTCACAAGAGATATTATTTTGGTATTGTTAAGGAAGAACTTTAGAACATAACAATCAATCATGAAGGTTTTCATCAATGTCTTTCTTGTGGTTGCAATCAATCTTGTTTTGGTGGTTTTGGCCCTTTCGACATCAGGTGACAGATATACTTTGGCATCGACGAAAAATGCCCATTTAGATAAATGGGTGTATAGCAAGAGGCGTGTGTTCGTGACTAATAATTTATTTCAAGGTACTCCACTAAATGCTTATTGTTCAAACAAGAAATGGGCTGGGGTTCAGAAAGTGATTGGGTACAATCAGACTTTATCATGGAGTTTTCACCTCAACCCCATCAAAACCTACAATCGATATTGGTGTGGGTTGAATTGGTTGGATGGCAATAAGGAATGGATGGAGGGTGAATTTCTACTTTATCACTTTGAAGATAAAATTCCTTACGATGATTGTTACCATGCCAGTTGGTCAGCTAGATTTGCAGGAGTATTTTCTCAGCAAAAAATGGCTCATATGTATTTCGCTATGGATGGAAAAAGGTCAAGAAAAGTAACTTAAATTGATGATCCGATGGATGTAGTTTATCACAGAATAAATGATTGTCCTTATAAAGTTGATTACCAAGAAGAACCTAGATCTGTAGTTTTGTAAGTGTGTCTTATTCTATTATGTTATTTTATATAATTTAGGCATGCAAATTTGAAATTTTTTTATAACATCCATTTCTTTAGATATATAAATTTAAAGATTATTTAGACCAAATACTTTGCATGCTTATGACACTAAGCTATAGGAACGATAGGTTGGAAACATAAATTTGAAAATATATTTTGTGATATCCATTATAATTAGTTAGAAATTAAAATTTTTATATTTAAACAGCACATATGGTTCTTTTATTTTTAAAATTTAATTATTTAAAAAAATCAAAATGTTGGCTATGAGGTTCAAACCCTTGTGCTCTTATTATGATGACTTGAGGTGTGGCATAAATGACAAACTTTAAGTCCTAACAATTGGATCATGAGTTAAATCTAATCTAATCATGAGTTTGAAACTCATGATCTGTGTAATGTCTTTATTTGTTAAATCTTGATTTGATTATGCGCATTTTGCTGAATTTCTAGTTGTTTGGCACATGTGCTATACATGTTTCTTATTTTTTCATTCTATTTACAAATGAGTGTGGTTTTCTTGTATATTTTGTATGTATAATACTAAAGAAGTTTTAGTGTTTCATATAAGTTATTTGACTAGAGATAGGGGTGGAGTAGGGATTGAGTTCTGGCGTAAGCTCACACACACAAAAACTTTACGCCTTTGTGGGTTAGGCATGTGTCTTCTTCAATGTTTTCGCGCTAAAAAAACTTCACATTTTGGTGGGTTCGTAAGTTTGTTTCTTCTTCGTTGTGGACTAATTTTTTATAGCTTTTGGATATCTTTGTCCATTGGAAGGTGCATTTGATAGTTGCAAAAAGAACCTTCACATCTTGGCAGGTTTGGAGGATTTTTTTAGTGCTAAAATGCAGAAGAAGAAGCAAAACAAACATGTGAAGACGTGGAGTTTTTATTTTTATTTTTTTTAGCGCCAAGATGTGGTAGTAGAGCACACCAAACCCGCGAAGATTTAATTGTTTTTATATGTTGCCAAAACGTAGGGAAGGATGAATTTGTTAGGAGTTTTATTTTTTACTATTTAGTAGTTCAATGATTAAAAGATGGAAAAAGGCAGATTTATTTTTATTTTGATACAATATTCGATTAGGGAAATTCTCTTCTTAATTTATTTATGTTGGATATCTGGGGACAAACTTCACTTAAAAGGGAAAAAGGTAATTAGACGAGGTAAATTGAGAAGGTAGGTAGCAATCATGTGTCACGCATTGTTTCAACATGGGCTTCTTTTTCCCTTGACTAGATTTCCCATTTTGAAAATTTGCAAATAAAGGGTCCTTCAGTGAATCTGAAGAGCCTTCAAACCCTTTTATAAAATAGAAACAAAAAAGAAGGAATCATCATCATATCCTCCTAAAAACAAATCCTTCCTCAAAACACTGGTGTTTAAATTCTGCTATAGAAAATCCGCATTGGAATCCTTCCACACCTTTAATTCTCATAACACATCATGTCGATGTTGATCATCATTGTAGCTTATGTAGACATGAATCTAAATCGAAATACCATATTTCTTTAAATGCAAATTTGCAGCTTAACTTTGGCTTCTTTCATCAAGTCTTATTTATTGGGCTCAAGTGCCCCTAGTGGAAGTTGGGAATCTAATTGAACGGGGACAATTACATACAAATAAAACGGATGAAGGATCTTCTCTGCCTCATTCCTTTGATTCTAAAAACTGGGTATGAATAGAAGTAGATTGTGATCTCAATCCATTGAACAATCTCCTTATCACAACAGACAATGCTTTTGATGATAACCAAATTGCATGATTATTGACTATCTAACAAAAATGGCTCCTGTCTGGTTACACAAGACCTACTTAGGCATGCAGGTGTTGAAGCTTCTATTGCAAAATTGCAGACCAAGGAACTGGCAGCACGTATGATGACACAATATCAGGTGGAAGAAACATGCGCCACAAATCAAGAAAACAATTGCACAACTCCAACCTGGTGTATATATCAAATGGAGAACTCCCAACAGATAAGATGGAGGTCCAAAAACTATAAAATCGGTCAGCGCGATACACAATGATTAACAACAAACTCTATAAAAGGTCTGCCACGAGTCCGTTGCTAAGGTGTCTTTCACCATAAGATGTTGAATATGTCCTACAAGAAATCCACCACGGTACATGCGGAAATCTTCCAGGGGAAGAACGTTGGCCCATAAAGCACTCACGCTAGGATATTACTCGTCAACGATTGCAAGCGGATGTTCAAAAACTCATTCGCGCATGTGACAAGTGCCAAAGATTCGCCCCGTACACTCAATTGCTGGGACATAACATGATCCCGATAAGTAGCCCCTGGCCATTTGCGCAATAGGGAATGGACATTGTAGGACCACTCCCCGTGTCCGCCTAAAAGAGTTTATCCTCATAGCTATAGACTACTTCACTAAGTGGGTGGAAGTACAACCCCTAGCAAAAATAGGAGAAACCCAAGTCGAGAAGTTTCTTTGGAAAGACATAATATGCAGATTCGGGATCCCTAGGGTAATTGTCACGGACAACCGAAAATAATTCGAAGGCAAGAAGATCAAGGAGCTATGTGAAAACTTGAACATCCACCAACACTTCTCGGCGCCATCCCATCCATAAGCAAATGGGCAAGCTAAGGTCACCAACATGACAATCTTGGAAGCAATCAAAAGAAGGCTCGAGGTAGCGAAAGGATTGTGGACATCCGAATTGCCTGGTGTCCTTTGGGCATACAGAACAACAAAAGAACTCCGACAGGAGAAACCCCTTTCTCCTTCTCATACGAATTTGAAGCAATGTTACCCATGGAGATCGGTTTGCTGACGTTCAGGATCAAAGAATTTCGCGCTGAGGATAACGTCAAGGTACTGAGAGTCTGGCTAGACCTATTTTAGTAAAATCGAGAAGCGACTTCTTCAATCGGTCTACGAGGTGGAAGCGCCTTGGGGACATCTCAAAATAGCAACTTACCAACAGCGTATGGCTGGATATTACAATAAGAGGGTAAGAATCCTCATTTTGAGAAATAAAATTAAAATTTAAAATGGGAACACAATGTAAGTTACAATCGCATTAAAAATATTATCTAAATGTCAATACATATAATGTTTTTTTAGAGTGTGTTTTCAAATACATAAAATTTAATTTTTTTCCAAAATAATATTCATAAATTTATTTCTAAAAATAATGAAATATAGTGAGAATGTTAATAGGAGAATAATAAAGATTAAATGTGACGAAAATATTAAATGTGGGCATCCCATCCCGCGATTTGGATCCCGTCCCTATCTTGTCCTGGGTTTTTTGGTATTTTTTGGGATTGATGAAACTCCTCTAGTCCCGATCTTGAGGGGATGGTATCGGGATGGAAATTCTCAATCCCGTCCAGTCCCTAATTTATTTGTTTAATATTTTTTATTATTAATTTTAATCAAATTACTCTTCCAAATGAAAATTTATAATGTGTTGAAATTAAATCAAAACATGTACTTTTTGAAAATTTTACTTGCTTGATTTGGTGCTCTCTATATGTTTTGGAAGAAACTTCAATTTGGATATTTGAGGTCAAATGGAACTCATGAAAATTTATGTTTTTTCACATTTTAAATTGGTTATAGAACAACTATTCTTATAGAAAATAAAGGCAAATGATAGTTTTGGTTAGTTTTCCACAATGAGTTTTGTGGTTGGAGAACTTTGCTCCTAATTGTATCTTGTATGAATAATATTTCAACTCCTGCGGAAATATGCAATACGGATCTTTAGAGGGGCTCATTCCATCTTTCATAATTTATTTTATAAACTTAGTTCCATTGTAAGGTAACGCTCGACAAATTTTGTATGACATTTAATATTGTTAAGATGAAAGTTATATGTACATAAATTTGACATTATTGGTGTCTGGGCAATGTGAAATGATTTTTTTGTTATTTTTCATTGGAGGACTATTTTGATGGGATGAAGTTCGGATGAGGTTTATCCCATCCCGATCCAAAAGGGATACGGATGAGGTCCATCCTGTCCCATGCCCACCCCTAGAAAATATCAAATGAAAATGGAATTTCCAGAAAAGACAGCTATAGACATCTTAAAATGTACAAATCTTGGGATGAAATAAACATGAAAAATCAAGAGGAAAATTTAAATAAAATGAATAATGAAAAAGAAATATCAACCGTGAATTTCAGAAGAAAACAAATCAAAAGGAAGTGAAGAAAAGGCTATTATATATTGGCTTGCAATTTGCTCATCAAGTTAGAAAACAATTCACGTGCTTCTGGAAATGTTTTGGTGCTTGCTTCACAAACTTCGTGCAAATGCTCTAATGGTACGCATTTTTTGAACATGTGTGGCTGAAGGATGAAAAATTATTGATGATGATGAACTTGAACATAATAGTTGGATTGTAACATGTTTTTTTTTCTCTTGGTATGAAACTAAAAAAAAATGAGCAATGCTACTTGAAAATGACTATTTCTCCCGATGGCCTCAACTTTATTTTTAAAAAGCGTGGTGTGTAATTAATTAAAAAATCAAAATTTTGATAAGGACTAGAATAAAAAATTTTATAGTGAATAAGAGTTGATTGTTTGAGAGAAAAATGGAGAAGAATTGATCCAAATGAGAAAGATTTTTGGGATATTTCTAGAAATGTTAGGGATTAGGTGTATATTAAGGGGTGACCAATATTGAGCCTCATAGTAGAGCTAAGCCAAGCTATAGTTTGTCACAAGAGATATTATTTTGGTATTGTTAAGGAAGAACTTTAGAACATAACAATCAATCATGAAGGTTTTCATCAATGTCTTTCTTGTGGTTGCAATCAATCTTGTTTTGGTGGTTTTGGCCCTTTCGACATCAGGTGACAGATATACTTTGGCATCGACGAAAAATGCCCATTTAGATAAATGGGTGTATAGCAAGAGGCGTGTGTTCGTGACTAATAATTTATTTCAAGGTACTCCACTAAATGCTTATTGTTCAAACAAGAAATGGGCTGGGGTTCAGAAAGTGATTGGGTACAATCAGACTTTATCATGGAGTTTTCACCTCAACCCCATCAAAACCTACAATCGATATTGGTGTGGGTTGAATTGGTTGGATGGCAATAAGGAATGGATGGAGGGTGAATTTCTACTTTATCACTTTGAAGATAAAATTCCTTACGATGATTGTTACCATGCCAGTTGGTCAGCTAGATTTGCAGGAGTATTTTCTCAGCAAAAAAATGGCTCATATGTATTTCGCTATGGATGGAAAAAGGTCAAGAAAAGTAACTTAAATTGATGATCCGATGGATGTAGTTTATCACAGAATAAATGATTGTCCTTATAAAGTTGATTACCAAGAAGAACCTAGATCTGTAGTTTTGTAAGTGTGTCTTATTCTATTATGTTATTTTATATAATTTAGGCATGCAAATTTGAAATTTTTTTATAACACCCATTTCTTTAGATATATAAATTTAAAGATTATTTAGACCAAATACTTTGCATGCTTATGACACTAAGCTATAGGAACGATAGGTTGTAAACATAAATTTGAAAATATATTTTGTTATATCCATTATAATTAGTTAGAAATTAAAATTTTTATATTTAAACAGCACATATGGTTCTTTTATTTTTAAAATTTAATTATTTAAAAAAATCAAAATGTTGGCTATGAGGTTCAAACCCTTGTGCTCTTATTATGATGACTTGAGGTGTGGCATAAATGACAAACTTTAAGTCCTAACAATTGGATCATGAGTTAAATCTAATCTAATCATGAGTTTGAAACTCATGATCTGTGTAATGTCTTTATTTGTTAAATCTTGATTTGATTATGCGCATTTTGCTGAATTTCTAGTTGTTTGGCACATGTGCTATACATGTTTCTTATTTTTTCATTCTATTTACAAATGAGTGTGGTTTTCTTGTATATTTTGTATGTATAATACTAAAGAAGTTTTAGTGTTTCATATAAGTTATTTGACTAGAGATAGGGGTGGAGTAGGGATTGAGTTCTGGCGTAAGCTCACACACACAAAAACTTTACGCCTTTGTGGGTTAGGCATGTGTCTTCTTCAATGTTTTCGCGCTAAAAAAACTTCACATTTTGGTGGGTTCGTAAGTTTGTTTCTTCTTCGTTGTGGACTAATTTTTTATAGCTTTTGGATATCTTTGTCCATTGGAAGGTGCATTTGATAGTTGCAAAAAGAACCTTCACATCTTGGCAGGTTTGGAGGATTTTTTTAGTGCTAAAATGCAGAAGAAGAAGCAAAACAAACATGTGAAGACGTGGAGTTTTTATTTTTATTTTTTTTAGCGCCAAGATGTGGTAGTAGAGCACACCAAACCCGCGAAGATTTAATTGTTTTTATATGTTGCCAAAACGTAGGGAAGGATGAATTTGTTAGGAGTTTTATTTTTTACTATTTAGTAGTTCAATGATTAAAAGATGGAAAAAGGCAGATTTATTTTTATTTTGATACAATATTCGATTAGGGAAATTCTCTTCTTAATTTATTTATGTTGGATATCTGGGGACAAACTTCACTTAAAAAGGGAAAAAGGTAATTAGACGAGGTAAATTGAGAAGGTAGGTAGCAATCATGTGTCACGCATTGTTTCAACATGGGCTTCTTTTTCCCTTGACTAGATTTCCCATTTTGAAAATTTGCAAATAAAGGGTCCTTCAGTGAATCTGAAGAGCCTACAAAACCTTTTATAAAATAGAAACAAAAAAGAAGGAATCATCATCATATCCTCCTAAAAACAAATCCTTCCTCAAAACACTGGTGTTTAAATTCTGCTATAGAAAATCCGCATTGGAATCCTTCCACACCTTTAATTCTCATAACACATCATGTCGATGTTGATCATCATTGTAGCTTATGTAGACATGAATCTAAATCGAAATACCATATTTCTTTAAATGCAAATTTGCAGCTTAACTTTGGCTTCTTTCATCAAGTCTTATTTATTGGGCTCAAGTGCCCCTAGTGGAAGTTGGGAATCTAATTGAACGGGGACAATTACATACAAATAAAACGGATGAAGGATCTTCTCTGCCTCATTCCTTTGATTCTAAAAACTGGGTATGAATAGAAGTAGATTGTGATCTCAATCCATTGAACAATCTACTTATCACAAAAGACAATGCTTTTGATGATAACCAAATTGCATGATTATTGACTATCTAACAAAAATGGCTCCTGTCTGGTTACACAAGACCTACTTAGGCATGCAGGTGTTGAAGCTTCTATTGCAAAATTGCAGACCAAGGAACTGGCAGCACGTATGATGACACAATATCAGGTGGAAGAAACATGCGCCACAAATCAAGAAAACAATTGCACAACTCCAACCTGGTGTATATATCAAATGGAGAACTCCCAACAGATAAGATGGAGGTCCAAAAACTATAAAATCGGTCAGCGCGATACACAATGATTAACAACAAACTCTATAAAAGGTCTGCCACGAGTCCGTTGCTAAGGTGTCTTTCACCATAAGATGTTGAATATGTCCTACAAGAAATCCACCACGGTACATGCGAAAATCTTCCAGGGGGAAGAACGTTGGCCCATAAAGCACTCACGCTAGGATATTACTCGTCAACGATTGCAAGCGGATGTTCAAAAACTCATTCGCGCATGTGACAAGTGCCAAAGATTCGCCCCGTACACTCAATTGCTGGGACATAACATGATCCCGATAAGTAGCCCCTGGCCATTTGCGCAATAGGGAATGGACATTGTAGGACCACTCCCCGTGTCCGCCTAAAAGAGTTTATCCTCATAGCTATAGACTACTTCACTAAGTGGGTGGAAGTACAACCCCTAGCAAAAATAGGAGAAACCCAAGTCGAGAAGTTTTTTTGGAAAGACATAATATGCAGATTCGGGATCCCTAGGGTAATTGTCACGGACAACCGAAAATAATTCGAAGGCAAGAAGATCAAGGAGCTATGTGAAAACTTGAACATCCACCAACACTTCTCGGCGCCATCCCATCCATAAGCAAATGGGCAAGCTAAGGTCACCAACATGACAATCTTGGAAGCAATCAAAAGAAGGCTCGAGGTAGCGAAAGGATTGTGGACATCCGAATTGCCTGGTGTCCTTTGGGCATACAGAACAACAAAAAGAACTCCGACAGGAGAAACCCCTTTCTCCTTCTCATACGAATTTGAAGCAATGTTACCCATGGAGATCGGTTTGCTGACGTTCAGGATCAAAGAATTTCGCGCTGAGGATAACGTCAAGGTACTGAGAGTCTGGCTAGACCTATTTTAGTAAAATCGAGAAGCGATTTCTTCAATCGGTCTACGAGGTGGAAGCGCCTTGGGGACATCTCAAAATAGCAACTTACCAACAGCGTATGGCTGGATATTACAATAAGAGTGTAAGAATCCTCATTTTGAGAAATAAAATTAAAATTTAAAATGGGAACACAATGTAAGTTACAATCGCATTAAAAATATTATCTAAATGTCAATACATATAATTGTTTTTTTAGAGTGTGTTTTCAAATACATAAAATTTAATTTTTTTCCAAAATAATATTCATAAATTTATTTCTAAAAATAATGAAATATAGTGAGAATGTTAATAGGAGAATAATAAAGATTAAATGTGACGAAAATATTAAATGTGGGCATCCCATCCCGCGATTTGGATCCCGTCCCTATCTTGTCCTGGGTTTTTTGGTATTTTTTGGGATTGATGAAACTCCTCTAGTCCCGATCTTGAGGGGGATGGTATCGGGATGGAAATTCTCAATCCCGTCCAGTCCCTAATTTATTTGTTTAATATTTTTTATTATTAATTTTAATCAAATTACTCTTCCAAATGAAAATTTATAATGTGTTGAAATTAAATCAAAACATGTACTTTTTGAAAATTTTACTTGCTTGATTTGGTGCTCTCTATATGTTTTGGAAGAAACTTCAATTTGGATATTTGAGGTCAAATGGAACTCATGAAAATTTATGTTTTTTCACATTTTAAATTGGTTATAGAACAACTATTCTTATAGAAAATAAAGGCAAATGATAGTTTTGGTAAGTTTTCCACAATGAGTTTTGTGGTTGGAGAACTTTGCTCCTAATTGTATCTTGTATGAATAATATTTCAACTCTTGCGGAAATATGCAATACGGATCTTTAGAGGGGCTCATTCCATCTTTCATAATTTATTTTATAAACTTAGTTCCATTGTAAGGTAACGCTCGACAAATTTTGTATGACATTTAATATTGTTAAGATGAAAGTTATATGTACATAAATTTGACATTATTGGTGTCTGGGCAATGTGAAATGATTTTTTTGTTATTTTTCATTGGAGGACTATTTTGATGGGATGAAGTTCGGATGAGGTTTATCCCATCCCGATCCAAAAGGGATACGGATGAGGTCCGTCCTGTCCCATGCCCACCCCTAGAAAATATCAAATGAAAATGGAATTTACAGAAAAGACAGCTATAGACATCTTAAAATGTACAAATCTTGGGATGAAAAAACATGAAAAATCAAGAGGAAAAATTTAAATAAAATGAATAATGAAAAAGAAATATCAACCGTGAATTTCAGAAGAAAACAAATCAAAAGGAAGTGAAGAAAAGGCTATTATATATTGGCTTGCAATTTGCTCATCAAGTTAGAAAACAATTCACGTGCTTCTGGAAATGTTTTGGTGTTTGCTTCACAAACTTCGTGCAAATGCTCTAATGGTACGCATTTTTTGAACATGTGTGGCTGAAGGATGAAAAATTATTGATGATGATGAACTTGAACATAATAGTTGGATTGTAACATGTTTTTTTTCTCTTGGTATGAAACTAAAAAAAAATGAGCAATGCTACTTGAAAATGACTATTTCTCCTGATGGCCTCAACTTTATTTTTAAAAAGCGTGGTGTGTAATTAATTAAAAAATCAAAATTTTGATAAGGACTAGAATAAAAAATTTTATAGTGAATAAGAGTTGATTGTTTGAGAGAAAAATGGAGAAGAATTGATCCAAATGAGAAAGATTTTTGGGATATTTCTAGAAATGTTAGGGATTAGGTGTATATTAAGGGGTGACCAATATTGAGCCTCATAGTAGAGCTAAGCCAAGCTATAGTTTGTCACAAGAGATATTATTTTGGTATTGTTAAGGAAGAACTTTAGAACATAACAATCAATCATGAAGGTTTTCATCAATGTCTTTCTTGTGGTTGCAATCAATCTTGTTTTGGTGGGTTTGGCCCTTTCGACATCAGGTGACAGATATACTTTGGCATCGACGAAAAATGCCCATTTAGATAAATGGGTGTATAGCAAGAGGCGTGTGTTCGTGACTAATAATTTATTTCAAGGTACTCCACTAAATGCTTATTGTTCAAACAAGAAATGGGCTGGGGTTCAGAAAGTGATTGGGTACAATCAGACTTTATCATGGAGTTTTCACCTCAACCCCATCAAAACCTACAATCGATATTGGTGTGGGTTGAATTGGTTGGATGGCAATAAGGAATGGATGGAGGGTGAATTTCTACTTTATCACTTTGAAGATAAAATTCCTTACGATGATTGTTACCATGCCAGTTGGTCAGCTAGATTTGCAGGAGTATTTTCTAAGCAAAAAAATGGCTCATATGTATTTCGCTATGGATGGAAAAAGGTCAAGAAATTAACTTAAATTGATGATCTGATGGATGTAGTTTATCACAGAAGAAATGATTGTCCTTATAAAGTTGATTACCAAGAAGAACCTAGATCTGTAGTTTTGTAAGTGTGTCTTATTCTATTATGTTATTTTATATAATTTAGGCATGCAAATTTGAAATTTTTTTATAACATCCATTTCTTTAGATATATAAATTTAAAGATTATTTAGACCAAATACTTTGCATGCTTATGACACTAAGCTATAGGAACGATAGGTTGGAAACATAAATTTGAAAATATATTTTGTGATATCCATTATAATTAGTTAGAAATTAAAATTTTTATATTTAAACAGCACATATGGTTCTTTTATTTTTAAAATTTAATTATTTAAAAAAATCAAAATGTTGGCTATGAGGTTCGAACCCTTGTGCTCTTATTATGATGACTTGAGGTGTGGCATAAATGACAAACTTTAAGTCCTAACAATTGGATCATGAGTTAAATCTAATCTAATCATGAGTTTTAAACTCATGATCTGTGTAATGTCTTTATTTATTAAATCTTGATTTGATTATGCGCATTTTGCTGAATTTCTAGTTGTTTGGCACATGTGCTATACATGTTTCTTATTTTTTCATTCTATTTACAAATGAGTGTGGTTTTCTTGTATATTTTGTATGTATAATACTAAAGAAGTTCAATGTTTCATATAAGTTATTTGACTAGAGATAGGGGTGGAGTAGGGATTGAGTTCTGGCGTAAGCTCACACACACAAAAACTTTACGCCTTTGTGGGTTAGGCATGTGTCTTCTTCAATGTTTTCGCGCTAAAAAAACTTCACATTTTGGTGGGTTCATAAGTTTGTTTCTTCTTCGTTGTGGACTAATTTTTTATAGCTTTTGGATATCTTTGTCCATTGGAAGGTGCATTTGATAGTTGCAAAAAGAACCTTCACATCTTGGCGGGTTTGGAGGATTTTTTTTTAGTGCTAAAATGCAGAAGAAGAAGCAAAACAAACATGTGAAGACGTGGAGTTTTTATTTTTATTTTTTTTAGCGCCAAGATGTGGTAGTAGAGCACACCAAACCCGCGAAGATTTAATTGTTTTTATATGTTGCCAAAACGTAGGGAAGGATGAATTTGTTAGGAGTTTTATTTTTTACTATTTAGTAGTTCAATGATTATAAGATGGAAAAAGGCAGATTTATTTTTATTTTGATACAATATTCGATTAGGGAAATTCTCTTCTTAATTTATTTATGTTGGATATCTAGGGACAAACTTCACTTAAAAAGGGAAAAAGGTAATTAGACAAGGTAAATTGAGAAGGTAGGTAGCATTCATGTGTCACGCATTCTTTCAACATGGGCTTCTTTTTCCCTTGATTAGATTTCCCATTTTGAAAATTTGCAAATAAAGGGTCCTTCAGTGAATCTGAAGAGCCTACAAAACCTTTTATAAAATAGAAACAAAAAGAAGGAATCATCATCATATCCTCCTAAAAACAAATCCTTCCTCAAAACACTGGTGTTTAAATTCTGCTATAGAAAATCCGCATTGGAATCCTTCCACACCTTTAATTCTCATAACACATCATGTCGATGTTGATCATCATTGTAGCTTATGTAGACATGAATCTAAATGGAAATACCATATTTCTTTAAATGCAAATTTGCAGCTTAACTTTGGCTTCTTTCATCAAGTCTTATTTATTGGGCTCAAGTGCCCCTAGTGGAAGTTGGGAATCTAATTGAACGGGGACAATTACATACAAATAAAACGGATGAAGGATCTTCTCTGCCTCATTCCTTTGATTCTAAAAACTGGGTATGAATAGAAGTAGATTGTGATCTCAATCCATTGAACAATCTACTTATCACAAAAGACAATGCTTTTGATGATAACCAAATTGCATGATTATTGACTATCTAACAAAAATGGCTCCTGTCTGGTTACACAAGACCTACTTAGGCATGCAGGTGTTGAAGCTTCTATTGCAAAATTGCAGACCAAGGAACTGGCAGCACGTATGATGACACAATATCAGGTGGAAGAAACATGCGCCACAAATCAAGAAAACAATTGCACAACTCCAACCTGGTGTATATATCAAATGGAGAACTCCCAACAGATAAGATGGAGGTCCAAAAACTATAAAATCGGTCAGCGCGATACACAATGATTAACAACAAACTCTATAAAAGGTCTGCCACGAGTCCGTTGCTAAGGTGTCTTTCACCATAAGATGTTGAATATGTCCTACAAGAAATCCACCACGGTACATGCGAAAATCTTCCAGGGGGAAGAACGTTGGCCCATAAAGCACTCACGCTAGGATATTACTCGTCAACGATTGCAAGCGGATGTTCAAAAACTCATTCGCGCATGTGACAAGTGCCAAAGATTCGCCCCGTACACTCAATTGCTGGGACATAACATGATCCCGATAAGTAGCCCCTGGCCATTTGCGCAATAGGGAATGGACATTGTAGGACCACTCCCCGTGTCCGCCTAAAAGAGTTTATCCTCATAGCTATAGACTACTTCACTAAGTGGGTGGAAGTACAACCCCTAGCAAAAATAGGAGAAACCCAAGTCGAGAAGTTTCTTTGGAAAGACATAATATGCAGATTCGGGATCCCTAGGGTAATTGTCACGGACAACCGAAAATAATTCGAAGGCAAGAAGATCAAGGAGCTATGTGAAAACTTGAACATCCACCAACACTTCTCGGCGCCATCCCATCCATAAGCAAATGGGCAAGCTAAGGTCACCAACATGACAATCTTGGAAGCAATCAAAAGAAGGCTCGAGGTAGCGAAAGGATTGTGGACATCCGAATTGCCTGGTGTCCTTTGGGCATACAGAACAACAAAAAGAACTCCGACAGGAGAAACCCCTTTCTCCTTCTCATACGAATTTGAAGCAATGTTACCCATGGAGATCGGTTTGCTGACGTTCAGGATCAAAGAATTTCGCGCTGAGGATAACGTCAAGGTACTGAGAGTCTGGCTAGACCTATTTTAGTAAAATCGAGAAGCGACTTCTTCAATCGGTCTACGAGGTGGAAGCGCCTTGGGGACATCTCAAAATAGCAACTTACCAACAGCGTATGGCTGGATATTACAATAAGAGTGTAAGAATCCTCATTTTGAGAAATAAAATTAAAATTTAAAATGGGAACACAATGTAAGTTACAATCGCATTAAAAATATTATCTAAATGTCAATACATATAATTGTTTTTTTAGAGTGTGTTTTCAAATACATAAAATTTAATTTTTTTCCAAAATAATATTCATAAATTTATTTCTAAAAATAATGAAATATAGTGAGAATGTTAATAGGAGAATAATAAAGATTAAATGTGACGAAAATATTAAATGTGGGCATCCCATCCCGCGATTTGGATCCCGTCCCTATCTTGTCCTGGGTTTTTTGGTATTTTTTGGGATTGATGAAACTCCTCTAGTCCCGATCTTGAGGGGGATGGTATCGGGATGGAAATTCTCAATCCCGTCCAGTCCCTAATTTATTTGTTTAATATTTTTATTATTAATTTTAATCAAATTACTCTTCCAAATGAAAATTTATAATGTGTTGAAATTAAATCAAAACATGTACTTTTTGAAAATTTTACTTGCTTGATTTGGTGCTCTCTATATGTTTTGGAAGAAACTTCAATTTGGATATTTGAGGTCAAATGGAACTCATGAAAATTTATGTTTTTTCACATTTTAAATTGGTTATAGAACAACTATTCTTATAGAAAATAAAGGCAAATGATAGTTTTGGTTAGTTTTCCACAATGAGTTTTGTGGTTGGAGAACTTTGCTCCTAATTGTATCTTGTATGAATAATATTTCAACTCTTGCGGAAATATGCAATACGGATCTTTAGAGGGGCTCATTCCATCTTTCATAATTTATTTTATAAACTTAGTTCCATTGTAAGGTAACGCTCGACAAATTTTGTATGACATTTAATATTGTTAAGATGAAAGTTATATGTACATAAATTTGACATTATTGGTGTCTGGGCAATGTGAAATGATTTTTTTGTTATTTTTCATTGGAGGACTATTTTGATGGGATGAAGTTCGGATGAGGTTTATCCCATCCCGATCCAAAAGGGATACGGATGAGGTCCATCCTGTCCCATGCCCACCCCTAGAAAATATCAAATGAAAATGGAATTTCCAGAAAAGACAGCTATAGACATCTTAAAATGTACAAATCTTGGGATGAAAAAAACATGAAAAATCAAGAGGAAAAATTTAAATAAAATGAATAATGAAAAATAAATATCAACCGTGAATTTCAGAAGAAAACAAATCAAAAGGAAGTGAAGAAAAGGCTATTATATATTGGCTTGCAATTTGCTCATCAAGTTAGAAAACAATTCACGTGCTTCTGGAAATGTTTTGGTGCTTGCTTCACAAACTTCGTGCAAATGCTCTAATGGTACGCATTTTTTGAACATGTGTGGCTGAAGGATGAAAAATTATTGATGATGATGAACTTGAACATAATAGTTGGATTGTAACATGTTTTTTTTTCTCTTGGTATGAAACTAAAAAAAAAATGAGCAATGCTACTTGAAAATGACTATTTCTCCCGATGGCCTCAACTTTATTTTTAAAAAGCGTGGTGTGTAATTAATTAAAAGCAAAAATGAGAAGGAATGGAATTGAAAAGCAAAAGATGTAAAAGGGAAAAACCTTGAATTCAACTTCACATTTTATAAGGACGAGCAACGAAAGGTCCGTTCATGGGAGATTGTGCAAGATATGACAGTTGCATGAAATCCTAAAAATCATGCTGAAACGAGCAGGTGGATGGAACATCAGAGAGACAACAGCAACAATAGATAGTAATATTACTAAATGCGTCGTAATGTTGAAAACGAAAAGCCAACCGCCACACATTTAGTGGATACATGAGCATACCCACTAAGGGGGAAGTAACGTATGATACTTCAAATTAAACCGACATTGCAGCCATATACGTGGAAGAAAAAATCCATCACGAGGATCTGGCGTTCAATCTACTGGGCCAGCTCGTAAAACCCAAGAAGGTTAAACCTATCATAAAGGCCCAAATAAGGCCCATTAAAGGAAGTCGCAATTGAAGCCCAAATCCAGGCCTGCGCGAATTAAGCTCAAATCCAGGCATGCACGAGTTCTCTCATAAAGATGAGGAACATTGCACAAGAAAAGAGTCATGGAGGCAATTACGCCTCCATGGACGCATTTCCATAAATGTAGAGAATGTTACGAGAAACGTCTCCTTCCATTGCGCCTCACATGCATAAGTCACGCAAAGAATTTACCGCGACCATTATAAAAGATTAAGAGAACATTCGACAAACGGATGCAATTTTAAATAAGTTTTGTCCATATTTATTTCTTTCTTCAAACAGAGTCGCTTACTTAAGCATGAGAGTGCCTTCAACCACCAAAAAGGTGGTCTTCGGTAGTCTAAGATCTATTTTCCAAGTCAAATTCTCAGGAGGACGAGATTTGGACGCACCACCTGTTATTGAGGTGTGATGGAGGGAGGAGATGTTGCCCAGGATCTTACCTGTGCATGACTGAGTCTCTTTGGCAATTGGCTTTGTTTAGGATCCAATGCTTGATTGGATTAAGAGCTCATTTGTACGAGTGGATCTTTAACCCATGACAACTCTGAGATTAATGTTTGGGCTTTACTGTCCTGGCCAAACACTAACACTCGTGCCTATTGGACTAACGTGATTTGGGTGGGACACCTGACTCACAAGTTGAACAATAGTTCATAAATGCCTATTGCGACTGTGATTGTTTGGCTGATTGATGATCAACCAAACAATTGGTTTTGGCTCCCCTGGCGTACATTTCTTGGAAAGTCAAAACCTATCCACAATAGAATTTAGATATTTGGTAAACATCAATTGATTTTGGCTCTATAAATATTTGTCTAAAGAAAAAAATTAGAAAATGTCAGAGCACATATCTCTAACTTTTTAATAACTGAGAAGTGAGATCTCACCCACATAAGTATGAAGGTTCGAATAGAGAAAATATTTTTCTCTCTAGGGTATATGTATCAAATAAATAATTTGTTTGGTCCAACTTAAGCTCACATACAAACCTTCACACACTATTTTTTTTTTTTTTTGAAGCTCATTCAAGATTGAATAAAAGACTTGGAGAGATTTCTCTTGAACTTGGAGAAGGAATTCTTCCTCTGAAACTTAGAGTATTTTCTCTTTCTTATTTGCTTTCTCTCACAAATTGTAATGTTTTAATATGAGAAAATAATGATATTTATTATTTATAGACCATTCTGGAAGCAGCCTAGTGTACTTATAGACCGATCTTCTTGACTTTGACTATGGTTGTCCAATTTTGCCTTCGATCTTTGGTCAACTTTAACTTTTACTAGCACTTCTATTTGAGAATTGAGTTTATTGTTTTTAACCGAGTCTTCTTGGTCTCACTTGAATTATCTTATTCTCTCAATTACTTGAACCTTGTATGGAGGGCATTGTATTATAGTCACACATTTTTACAATAGTTTCAACGTTCTACCAATATTGATCATATAATCGACCAATAATGTGTTTGTTCAAGTTCACAAAATACAATGAAAATGATCATATAATCGACCAATAATGTGTTTGTGCAAGTCCTATGTCTAAATATAAAAATAAAATATAATTTAAAGTTCAATTATAAAATTTTAAAAAGTACAAATAGCATATAAATATATATATGAAAAAAATTCATGAAATGAAAACAATTGGAAAAGTGAAAATAGAAAATTTACAAAAAGGAAACTTGAATCATAAAAATAAAACAATAAAAATTTACTTAATTTTGAGAAATAAAATTAAAATTAAAAATGGGAACACAATGTAAGCTATAATCGCAGTAAAAATATTATATAAATGTCAATACATATAATTGTTTTTTTAGAGTGTGTTTTCAAATAAATAAAATTTAAAATATTTTAAAAAAGTTATTCATAAATTTATTTCTAAAAATAAATGAAATATAGTTAGAATGTTAATAGGATAATCATAAAGATCAAATGAAACGAAAATATTAAAGATGGGCATCCCATCCCGCGATTTGGATCTCGTCCCTATGTTGTCCTGTGTTATTTGGTATTTTTGAGATTGATCAAACCCGTCTAGTCCCGATCTAGATGGGGATGGTATCAGGATGGAAATTTTTAATCCCATCCAATTCTGATTTTATTTATTTAATATTTATTATTATTAATTTTAATAAACTACTCTTCTAAATGAAAGTTTAGAATGTGTTAAAATTAAATCAAAACATCCACTTTTTGAAAATTTTACTCGCTTGATTTGGCGCACTCTGTACGTTTAGGTAGACACTTGAATATTTGAGGTCAAATCGAACTCATCAAAATTTATGTCTTTTCACATATTAGATTGATTATAAAACAATTATTCTTATAAAAAATAAAGGCAAATGATGGTTTGGGTTAGTTTTTCACTGAGTTATGTGGTTGGAGAACTTTGCTCTTAATTGTCTCTTGTATGAATAATATTTCAACTCTTGCAGAAATATGCAAGACAGATCTTTAGAGGGGCTCATTCCATCTTTCATCATTTACTTGACAAACTTAATTCCATTGTAAGGTAACCCTCCACAAATTTTGTATGACATTTAATATTGTTAAGATGAAAGTTATATGTACATAAATTTGACATTATTGGTGTGTGAGCAATGTGAAATGATTTTTTTTTGTTATTTTTCATTGGAGGACTATTTAGTAAATGCTCATCCTATTCCGTCTCGAACGCGTTTGGGATGTGACAAAGTTGGGATGAGGTTTATCCCATCCTAATCCAAAAGGGATTGGGATGAGGTCCATCCTGTCCCATGCCCACCCCTAGAAAATATCAAATGTAATTGGAATTTTAAGAAAAGATAGCTATAAACATCTTAAAATGTACAAATCTTGGGATGAAAAAAAATAACATGAAAAATTAAAAGGCAAAATTAAAATAAAATGAATAATGAAAAAAAATATCAACCGTAAATTTCAGAAGAAAACAAATAAAAAAGAAGTGGAGAAAAAACTATTATGTATTGGCTTGCTATTTGCTCATCAAGTTAGAAAACAATTCACGAGTTTCTGGAAATGTTTTGGTGCTTGCTTCACAAACTTCGTGCAAATGCTCTAATGGTAAGCATTTTTTTAAACATGTGTGGCTGAAGGATGAAACATTATTGATGATGATGAACTCGAACATAATAGTTTGTTAGTAACATTTTTTTTTCTCTTGGTATGAAACTACAAAAAAAAAAAAAAATACTACTTATAAATGACTATTTCTCCCGATGGCCTCAACTTTATTTTTCGAAAGCGTGGTGTGTAATTAATTAAAAAATCAAAATTTTGATAAGGACTAGAATAAAAAAAAAATTATAGTGAATAAGTGTTGATTGTTGGAGAGAAAAATGGAGAAGAATTGATCCAAATGAGAAAGATTTTTGGGATATTTCTAGAAATGTTAGAGATTAGGTGTATATTAAGGCGTGACCAATATTGAGGCTCATAGTAGAGCTAAACCAAGATATATTTGGTTTTAAGATATTATTTTGGTATTGTTAAGGAAGAATTTTAGAACATAAAAATCAATTATGACGGTTTTCATAAATGTCTTTCTTGTGGTTGCAATCAATCTTGTTTTGGTGGTTTTGGCCCTTTCGACATCAGGTGACAGATATACTTTGGCATCGACAAAAAACACTCATTTAGATAAATGGGTGTACAGTAAGAGGCGTGTGTTCGTGACTAATAATTTATTTCAGGGTACTTCAATAAATGCTTATTGTTCAAACAAGAAATGGGCAGGGGTTTAGAAAGTGATTGGGTATAATCAGACTTTATCATGGAGTTTTCACGTCAACCCCGTCAAATTCTACAATCGATATTGGTGTGGGTTAAATTGGTTGGATGGAAATAATGGATGGATGGATGGTGAATTTTTGTTTTATCACTTTGAAGATAAAATTCCTTACGATGATTGTTACCGTGCCAGTTGGTCAACTAGATTTGCAGGAGTATTTTCTAAGCAAAGAAATGGCTCATATGTATTTCGCTATGGATGGAAAAAGGTCAAGAAAAGTAACTTAAATTGATGATCCGATGGATGTGGTTTATCACAGGACCAACTTAGGCATGCAGGTGTTAAAGCTTCTATTGCAAAATTGCAGACCAATGAACAGGCAGCACGTATGATGACACAATAACAGGTGGAAGAAACATGCGCCACAAATCAAGAAAATAATTGCACAACTCCAACCTGGCGTATATACCAAACGGAGAACCCCCAACACATAAGATGGAGGTCCAAAAACTATAAAATCGGTCTGCGCGATACACAATGATTAACAACAAACTCTATAAAAGGTCTGCCACGAGTCCGTTGCTAAGGTGTCTTTCACCATAAGATGTTGAATATGTCTTACAAGAAATCCACCACGGTACATGTGGAAATCTTCAAGGGGGAAGAACGTTGGCCCATAAAGCACTCAGGCTAGGATATTACTGGTCAACGATTGCAAACGTATGTTTAAAAACTCATTCGCGCATGTGACAAGTGCCAAAGATTTGCCCCGTACACTCAGTTGCCGGGACATAACATGATATCGATAAGTAGCCCCTGGCCATTTGCGCAATAGGGAATGAACATTGTAGGACCACTCCCCGTGTCCGACAAAAAAAAGTTTATCCTCGTAGCTATAGACTACTTCACTAAGTGGGTAGAAGTACAACCCCTAGCAAAAATAGGAGAAACCCAAGTCGAGAAGTTTCTTTGGAAAGACATAATATGCAGATTCGGGATCCCTAGGGTAATTGTCACGGACAACCGAAAATAATTCGAAGGCAAGAAGATCAAGGAGCTATGTGAAAACTTGAACATCCACCAACACTTCTTGGCGCCATCCCATCCATAAGAAAATGGGCAAGCTGAGGTCACCAACATGACAATCTTGGAAGCAATCAAAAGAAGGCTCGAGGCAGTGAAAGGATTGTGGACATCCGAATTGCCTGGTGTCCTTTGGGCATACAGAACAACAAAAATAACTTCGACAAGAGAAATCCCTTTCGCCTTCGCATACGAATTTGAAGCAATGTTACCCATGGAGATCGGTTGCTGAAGTTCAGGATCGAAGAATTTCGCGCTAAGGATAACGTCAAGGTACTGAGAGTCTGGCTAGACCTATTTGAGTAAATCGAGAAGCGACTTCTTCAATCAGCCTACGCGGTGGAAGCGCCTTGGGGACATCTCAAAATAGCAACTTACCAATAGCGTATGGCTGGATATTACAATAAGAGAGTAAGAATCCTCATTTTGGCATCAGCGATTGGGTACTCCAGAATTCCAGCCCAACACAAAGAAACCAGGCGCATGCAAGCTAAACCCAAATTGGGAAGAACCATATAGAGTAATAAAGACAACAATCCAGAAACATATTGGTTAGAAAACAAGGAGGGTAAAAAGCTAGCACGACCATGGAATGTAGGCACTTAAAAATATATTATCAATAACTTCTTCTCTCAACCTTCCATCTCAAGTTCAAAATGACAAAAATTCAGTCAGGACAAGAAAGTCAGATTGAAAATCTCACTCGTGAAAATACTCAACACGGCTAGAGTGTCAAACAAAAAATAAATATATGTACCAGACGAACAAGTCGGACATAAGCATGAAACTCTGGCCTGATCAACCACGAAGTAGTAAAGTACCAGGACATACGAGCAATTTTTTCTTGTCGACTATAATGTACAACATAATAAACCAGATATAGAATCAGATTCCGTTAAAATAGAGCTTCTACACTATGTTGAACATTGAAGCCATTCATAAAAAATTGGACGAACGAGTCAAAAATCTGCTAGGAATGTCGAAAATGAAAAGCTAATAAGCTAGACATACTACACACAACAAATTCAAAATATAAATTTTCCATTGATCTTCTGAAAAAGATGTTACAAAGAAACAAAAAAAGACAATTAAGGAGGAACATCGGTGTTAGCAGCAACATCACTAGATGGTGCAAACTCAGACAAATGCTGAGAAGGTTCTCCGACAACCAAATTACTCAGCGAATATGGAATGATTTCATCAACATCGTTAAATTCTTGCATGGCAAAGCAACGATATTCGGATAAATCTAAGCCTTGCGTCTCTAGGAAATCCAAGACGTCGTGACAACAATCGACCACTCTTTTCCAATCTGCTTCCTCTACAGCCTTTCGGTAATAGATTGTAGCTTGACTCGAGTCACACCAATTCACTATCAATGCTCGTAAGTCTAGCGAAAATCATAGACTTGGCCGCAATGAACTCGGAATTCAACTGAGCAATTCAAGTGACACATGCCTTGAGATTGGTAGAACAATCTTCGGCCGAACGAAGTGCCTCATCATGCTCAGCCTTTCGGTCGAACTACTCCTCGGCAACATCCAAACAGGACCGCAACCTACCCAACTCAATTTTAGACGTTTTGATATCAGAAGCAAACGAGTCATGAATGAACTCGATCTCCCTCAACAAAGTCTGTGTAGTGTTTGCAGCCCTTGCATGCTCTATGCACTACGTTTTCAATTAATCAAGTTGGCAAAGAACGTGAGAAAGAACCAAGACATGTGCTGCCAACTATCTCTCAATGAGCACCACCTGATCATGAGTTGCCTTACAATCTGACCCTATCTTTGTTGCGTAAGTAAGATAAGTCATCCCTTCTATAGGGTGCTAAAGGTCTTCATAAATATGGCGCCGTGGCGAACGTACGGGCAAAAGAGCCCTATTAGCCAACCTCCAATGATAACTGCCAATGAGGTTGTGAGCCCTGTCCTGCACATCAATCTCAGAAGACCAACAAAACTTCTCGGGAGTAGCCGAGATAGGATGAGAAGCGAAGGGAGTAGCAGGCGATCCCGAGGTCTCAGCAACAACAAAAGAAACTGGGACTTTGAAGCCTCGAGTTCAAGTAACAACTTGATCTTTCAGTGTCAGATCATATTTGAAGTCATTCAAGGTTTTAGTACTCTTCGGATTCTCAGAATGCCAAAAACCAAGCTGAAGCCTTTTATTTTCAATGATGTGAGAGTCATTAATCCTTAGGTTAGCATAAATGGGCAAACCATACGAGGTGACAACACTCTTTTCACGTTTGTCTAAAGGACGGGAAACATCTTTCTTACTTCTTTCAAGAACTTGATTTATTTCCACATCTTTTCGAGCAGAAGAGTCATCCTCTGAACCACGACCTCCTTTTCGGGGAAAATGAGAGGAGGGAGCCCTAACAACATCACGAACTAATGTGGCAAACTTTTTCTTCTGCGAGATGCGGCCAAGACTAATTACCAACATCTTAAAAGGATTGGGAGGCCTGGGAACTTTCTTCTTTCTAACAATCGAACTAACCATTCCCAGAACCCCTGACAAGAACAGAAGAAATTCGGCCTAGAGATTCATTAACAGAACTCTCTCTCTGCAGCTGACATCCACATCATCAGCACGTGCAACAGTCACCTCCAAAGCGCGACCTACAATAAGCTCTGCACGATCCGTATTACTCGACGAATGCAAACCACTACGGATAATAGCATCTATAGTAAGGAAATCTTCCACCGAGACTCAAGGAAGCTTGCTAAATCGACTACAAAACTCTTGTTCCTCCGACGACATCGATAACTCGACTCTCTTAGGCTCTCGAAATGACCGTAGAATCCAATTTTTGCACAACCTAAAATAGCTGGAAGCAAGGGATGCATAAAATCAGAGGCTTGGCCAACCTCCATACTTCTTTAGACCCTTGAAACAAGATGGAGTGCGAAAACAACAAGTGCAATTAACATTTACATTAAACCTTCCAATGAATGCAAGACCCTGACATTGAAAGGGATACTGGATGTGATAGCCCTCACTAAGGTCGCAATCATCAAGTTCCACTTCTAGGAGAATGACTTCTAGATCGGCTGACAACAAATAATCGTGACTAATGCTTTCCAAAGTTGCATGCATCGCTCACTTTGATGAAAATTTGATGAAAAATAGTTTCACAAGCATCAAGAACATCGCAACTCAAAACCCTAAAGCTAGACATGATTGCAAAGCAAAAACGAGAAAGAAAGGAATTAGCTTCTGGAAATCGAAAAGGTGTAAAAGGGAATACCCTAAATTAAACGTCACATTTTATAAGGACGAGCAGTGAAATGTCCACTCTTGGGAGAACGTGCAAGATATGATAGTCTCATGAAATCCCATAAATCACGCTAAAACGAGTAGGTGGACGGAACATCGGAGAGACAACAGCAACAACAGATAGTAATAGTATTAATGCGATGTAATGTTGAACACGAAATCTTAACTGCCACACTGTTAGTGGATACATGAGCATACCCTCTAACTAAGGGGGGAGTAGTTGATGATACTTCAAAATAGACTGACATCGTAGCCATACACATGGCAGAAAACATCCATCACAAGAATCTACCGTTCAATCTACTGGGCCAGCTCGTAAAATTCAAGAAGGTTAAACCTATCATAAAGGCCCAAATAAGACCCATTAAAGGAATATACAATCGAAGCCCAATCTAGGACCGCACAAATTAAAGCCCAAATCTAGGCCCGCACGAGTTCTCTCATAAAGAAAAGGAAGGTTGCAAAAAGAAAAGAGTCATGGAGGGTGTTATGCCTCTACGAACGCATTTCCATAAATGTGGAGAATGTTACGAGAAACGTCTCCTTCTGTTGTGCCTCACATGCTTAAGTCATGCAGAGAATTACCAGCGACAACTATAAAAGATTAAGGGAACATTAGACAAAGGGATGCACTTTAAAATAAGTTTTTGTCCAAATTTATTTTTTCTTCAAACAGAGTCGCTGACTTAAGCATCAGAGTGCCTTCAACCACCAAAAAGGTGGTATTCGGTAGTCCAACATCTATTTTGCAAGTCAAATTCTTAGGAGGACAAGATTTGGACGCACCACCTGTTATTGAGGTGTGATGGAGGAAGGAGATGTTGCCCAGGATCTTATATGTGCATGACTGAGTCTCTTCGCCACTTCGCTCTGTTTAGGATCCAATGCTTGATTAGATTAAGAGCTCATTTGTACGAGTGGATCTCGAACCTATGATAACTCTGAGATTCATGTTTGGGCCTTACTGTCCAGGCTAAACCCTAAGACTCGTGCCTATTGGACTGGCATTATTTGGATTTGGCACCTCACTTACAAGTTGAACAATAGTAGGTAAATTAGACAAGGTAAATTGATAAGGTAGGTAGCATTCCTGTGTCATGCATTGTTTCAACATGGGCTTCTTCCTCCCCTGACTAGATTTCCCATTTTGAAAATTTTCAAATAATGGGAAACTATTTCTTGTTTCTTTCAAGAACTTGATTTATTTCCTCATGTTCTCAGACAGAAGAGTTATCCCCCCAAACCACGACCTCCTTTTCGAGGAAAAGAAGGGGAGGGAGCCCTAACAACATCACGAACTGATGTGGCAAACTTTTTCTTCTTCAAGATGCGGCCAAGACTAATTACATCCATCTTAGAAGGACTAGGAGGCCTAGGAACTTTTTTCTTTCTAACAATCGAACTAACCACTCACAAAACCCCTGACAAGAATAGAAGCAATTTGTCGTACAGATTCATCAACAAAACTCTCTCTCTTTCTCTGCAACTGACATCCATACCACCGGCACGTGCAACAATCACCTCCAAAGCACGACCTACAATAGGCTCTGTAGGACCCGCCTTACTCGATGAATGCAAACTACTACGAATAATAGCATCTGTAGTAAGGAAATATTCTAACGAGGCTCAGGGAAGCTTGCCAAACCGACTACAGAACTCTTGTTCCTCGGACAACATCGCCAGCTTGACCCTCTTAGGCTCTCGAAATGACCGTAGAATCCGATTTTCACACAACCTAAAATAATTGGAGGCAAGGGATGCATAAAACCAGGGCCTTGGCCAACCTCCATACTCCTCTCGCAAACCCTTGAAATAAGATGGAAATCGAAGACAACAAGTGCAATTAACATTTACTCTAAACCCACCAATGAATGCAAGACCCTGACATTGAAAAGGATACTGGATGCGATAGCCCTCGCTAAGGTCACAAACATAACCTTCCAACCGTTAGAAACCAGTTGGGAGGGGACGATCCCCACAAAATCTTGGTACTCCCAGACAATCTTAGGGGAAAGCCTAAAGTGAGAATGGAACATACCAGGGTACATAGCAATATATATATGGTTTGGACGATAAAAATTGTCGCCCTCTTCGGGGAGAATGACTTCTAGATTGGCCGACAACGAATAATCGTGATGAATGCGATCCAAAGTTGCATGCATCGCTTTGATGAAAAAATAGCTTCACAAGCATCAAGAACATCGCCACTCAAAACCTTGAAGCTAGACATGATTGCAAAGCAAAAACGAGAAAGAAAGGAATTGGCTACTGGAAATCGAAAAGGTGTAAAAGGGAAAAACCCTGAATTCAACTTCACATTTTATAAGGACGAGCAACCAAAGGTCCACTCTAGGGAGAACATGCAAGATATGACAGTCACATGAAATCTCAGAAATCACGCTGGAATGAGCAGGTGGACGGAACACCGGAGAGATAATAGCAACAACATATAGTAATAGTACTAAATGCATCGTAATGTTGAAAACAAAAACCCAATCGCCGCGCAGTTAGTGGATACATGAGCATACCCATTAACTAAGGGGGTAGCTGATGATACATAAAAATAAATCGACATCGCAGCCATACACGTGGCAGAAAACATCCATCACGAGGATCTGGCGTTCAATCTACTGGGCCAGTTCGTAAAACCCAAGAAGATTAAACCTATCATAAAGGCCCAAACAGGGCCCATTAAAGGAAAATGCAATCGAAGCCCAAATCCAAACCTGCATGAGTTCTCTCATAGAAGAGAAACGTTGCACAAGAAAAGAGTCATGGAGGGAGTTACTCCTCCATGGACGCATTTCCATAAATGTGCATGATTTTACGAGAAACGTCTCTTTCCGTTGCGCCTCACATGCTTAAGTCACGCAGAGAATTAACCGCCACCATAATAAAATATTAAGGGAACATTTGACAAAGGGATGCAATTTTAAATAAGTTTTGTCCAGATTTATTTCTTTATTCAAACAGAGTCGCTGACTTTAGCATCATAGTGCCTTCAACAACCAAAAAGGTGGTCTTCGGCAGTCTAACATCTATTTTGCAAGTCAATTTCTCAGGAGGGCGAGATTTGAAGAGATGTTGCCAAGGATCTTACCTGTGCATGACTGAGTCTCTTCAGCACTTGGCTCTGTTTAGGATCCAATGCTTGATTGGATTAACAGCTCATTTGTACGAGTGGATCTCAAACCTATGACAATTTTGATATTCATGTTTGGGCCTTACTGTCCTGGCAAAACCCTAAGACTCGTGCCTATTGGACTGGCGTGATTTGGGTTGGGCACCTCACTTACAAGTTGAACAATAGTTTATAAATGGGTCCGCTTAGTACCGTGTTGAAGCCTTTCCCATATAAGGGTTGGCATGTGCCACGTGTGTGTCTATGATTGTTTGGCTGATTGATGATCAACCAAACAATTGGATTTTGGCTCCCCTAGCGTAAATTCCTTGGAAGGTCAAAACCAATCCACAATAGAATTTTCATATTTGGTAAACATCACTTGATTTTGGCTCTATAAATATTTGTCTAAAGAACAAATTAGAGAATGTCGGAGCACATATCAACTTTTTAATAACTAAGAAGTGAGATCTCATCCACACAAGTATGAAGGTTCGCGTAGAGAAAATATTTTTCTCTCTACGGGATAGATATCAAATAAATAAGTTGTTTGGTCCAACTTAATCTCACATACAGACCTTAAAACATTTTTTTCAATTTTTCTTTGAAGCTCATTCAAGAGTGGAAATTATAAAATTAGAAAATTTACAAAAAGGAAACTTGAATCATCAAAATGAGACAATAAAAATTTACTTAATTTTGAGAAATAAAATTAAAATTAAAAATGAGAACACAATGTAAGTTATAATCGCAGTAAAAATATTATATAAATATCAATACATATAATTGTTTTTTTAGAGTGTGTTTTCAAATAAATAAAATTTAAAAAAAAATCCTAAAAATATTCATAAATTTATTTCTAAAAATAATGAAATATAGTTAGAAAGTTAATAGGAAAATCATAAAGATTAAATGTGACGAAAATATTAAAAATCTCGTCCCTGTCTTGTTCTGGGTTTTTTGGTATTTTTGGGATTGATCAAACCCGTCCAGACCTGATCTAGAAAGGGATGGTATTGGGAAGGAAATTTTCAATCTCATCCAATCCCGAATTTATTTATTTAATATTTATTATTATTAATTATAATCAAACTACTTTTCTAAATAAAAGTTTAGAATGTGTTGAAATTAAATCAAAACATCTACTTTTTGAGAATTTTACTTGCTTGATATGGTGCTCTCTATACGTTTACGTCGAAACTTCAATTTGGATATTTGAGGTCAAATGGAACTCACGAAAATTTATGTTTTTTCACATTTTAGATTGGTTATAAAACAATTATTCTTATAGAAATAAAGGCAAATGATGATTTTGGTTAGTTTTCAACTATGAGTTATGTGGTTGGAGAACTTTGCTCCTAATTGTATCTTGTATGAATAATATTTCAACTCTTTCGAAAATATGCAAGGCGGATCTTTAGAGGGGCTCATTCCATCTTTCATCATTTACTAGACAAACTTAATTCCATTGTAAGGTAACCATCCACAAATTTTGTATGACATTTAATATTGTCAAGATAAAAGTTATATGTACATAAATTTAACATTATTGGTGTGTGAGCAATGTGAAATGATTTTTTTGGTTATTTTCCATTGGAGGACCATTTAGTAAATGCTCATCATGTTCCGTCCCGAACCCGTTTGGGACGGGATGAAGTTTGGATTATGTTTATCCCGTCCCAATCCAAAAGGATAGGGATGAGGTCCATCCTGTCCCATGCCCACCCCTAGAAAATATCAAATGAAATTGGAATTTTCTGAAAAGATAGCTATAAAAATATTAAAATGTACAAATATTGGGATGAAAAAAAATACGAAAAATCAAAGGAAAATTAAAATTAAATGAATAATGAAAAATAAATATCAATTGTAAATTTCAGAAGAAAACTAATCAAAATGAAGTAAAGAAAAGACTATTAGATATTGGCTTGATATTCACTCATCAAGTTAGAAAACAATTCACGAGCTTCTGAAAATGTTTTGCTGCTTGCTTCACGAAATTCGTGCAAATGCTCTAATAGTAAGCATTTTCTGAACATGTGTGGCTGAAGGATGAAAAATACTTGATGATGATGAACTTGAACATAATAGTTGGTTAGCAACATGTTTTTTTTTTCTCTTGGTATGAAACTAAAAAAAAATGAGAAATACTACTTGTAAATGATTATTTCTCCCAATGGCCTCACCTTTATTTTTCATAAGCGTGGTGTGTAATTAATTAAAAAAATCAAAATTTTGATAAGGACCAGAATTTCAATTTTTTAGTGAATAAGAGTTGATTGTTGGAGAGAAAAATGGAGAAGAATTGATCCAAATGAGAAAGATTTTTGGGATATTTCTAGAAATGATAGGGATTAGGTGTATATTAAGGGGTGACCAATATTGAGCCTCATAGTAGAGCTAAGCCATATAGTTGGTCATAAGATATTACTCTGGTATTGTTAAGGAAGAACTTTAGAACATAACAATCAATCATGAAGGTTTTCAACAATGTTTTTCTTGTGGTTGCAATCAATCTTGTTTTGGTGGTTTTGGCCCTTTCGACATCTGGTGACAGATGTACTTTGGCATCAACGAAAAATGCCCATTTAGAAAAATGGGTGTAAAGCAAGAGGCGTGTGTTCATGACTAATAATTTATTTCAAGGTACTCCACTAAATGTTTATTGTTCAAACAAGAAATGGGCAGGGGTTCAAAAAGTTATTGGGTACAATCAGACTTTATCATGGAGTTTTCACGTCAACCCCATCAAATTTTACAATCGATATTGGTGTGGGTTGAATTGGTTGGATGGCAATATGGAATGGATGGAGGGTGAATTTCTGCTTTATCACTTTGAAGATAAAATTCCTTATGATGATTGTTACCGTGCCAGTTGGTCAGCTAGATTTGCAGGAGTATTTTCTCAGCAAAAAAATGGCTCATATGTATTTTGCTATGGATGGAAAAAGGTCAAGAAAAGTAACTTAAGTTGATGATCCGATGGATGTGGTTTATCACGGAAAAAATGATTATCCTTATAAAGTTGATTACCAAGAAGAACCTAGATCTGTAGTTTTGTAAGTATGTCTTATTCTGTTATGTTATTTTATTTAATTAGACATGCAAATTTGAAAAAATTTTATAACATCCATTTCTTTAGAAATATAAATTTAAAGATTATTTAGACCAAATACTTTGCATGCTTATGACACTAAGCTATAGGAACGGTTGGTTGGAAGCATAAATTTGAACGTTTATTTTGTCATATCCTTTACAATTAGTCAGAAACTTACATTTTAAGTATTTAAACAACGCATATGGTCATTTTATTTTTAAAATATAATTATTTAAAAAAATCAAAATGTTAGCTATGAGGTTCGAACCCTTGTGCTCTTATTATGATGACTTGAGGTGTGACATAAATGACAAACTTTAAGTCCTAACAATTGGATCATGAGTTAAATCTAATCTAATCATGTGTCTGAAACTCATGATTTGTGTAATGTCTTTATTTGTTAAATCTTGATTTGATTATGCGCATTTTGCTGAATTTCTAGTTGTTTGGCAAATGTGCTATACATGTTTCTTATTTTTTCATTTTATTTACAAATGAGTATGGTTTTCTTGTATATTTTGTATGTATAATACTAAAGAAGTTCTAGTGTTCATATAAGTTATTTGACTTGAGATATGGGTGGAGCAGGGGTTGAGTTTTGGCACAAGCACACACACACAGAAACTTTACGCCTTCACGGGATTGGCATCTGTCTTCTTCCATGTTTTCGCGCTAAAAAAATTCACATTTTGGCGGGTTCGTAAGTTTGTTTCTTCTTCGTCGAGGACTAATTTTTTATAGCTTTTGGGTATCTTTGTCCATTGGAAGGAGCATTTGATAGTTGCAAAAATAACCTTCACATCTTGGCAGGTTTGGAGGATTTTTTAGCGCCAAAACACAGAAGGAGAAGCAAAACAAATATGTCAAGACGTGGAGTTTTTTTTTTTTAATTTTTTTTAGCACCAAGATGTGGTAGTAGAGCACACCAAACCCGCAAAGATTTTTTTTGTATGTGGACAAAACGTACAGAAGGATGAATTTGTTAGGAGTTTTATTTTTTACTATTTAGTAGTTCAATGATTAGTAAAAGATGGAAATGGGCTGATTTATTTTTATTTAGATACAATATTTGATTAGGGATATTCTCTCCTTTATTTATGTTGGATATCTGAGGACACACTTCCCTCAAAAATGGGAAAAGGTAATTAGACAAGATAAATTGAGAAGGTAGGTAGCATTCTTGTGTCACACATTGTTTCAACATGGGCTTCTTCCTCCCTTAAATAGATTTCCCATTTTGAAAATTTTCAAATAATGGGTCCTTCAGTGTGTCTGAAAAGCCTACAAAATCTTTTATAAAATAGAAACAAAAAGGAAGGAATCGTCATCATATCCTCCTCACAACAAATCCTTCCTCAAAACACTGGAGTTTAAATTCTGCTATAGAAAATCCTCATTGAAATCCTTCCACAACTTTAAGTCTCATAACAAATCACATCGATGTTGATCATCTATATAGCTTATGTAGACATGAATCTAAATCCAAATACCATCTTTCTTCGAATGCAAATTTGCAGCTCAACTCTGGCTTTATTCTTCAAGTCCTATTTACTAGGCTCGAGTGCCTCTAGTGGTAGTTGGGAATCTAATTGAACGAGAACAATTACATACAAATAAAACGGATGAAGGATATTCTCTGCCTCATTCCTTTGATTCCGAAAACTGGGTCTGAATAGAAGTAGGCTATGATCTCAATCCATTGAACAATCTCTTTGTCATAGCAGGCAATGCTTTTGATGATAACAAAATTGCACGATTATTGACTATATAACAAAAACAGCTCATGTCTGTTTACACAAGACTTACTTAGGCAGGCAGGTATTGAAGCTTCTATTGCAAAATTGCATACCAATGAACTAGCAGCACGTATGATGACACAATACCAGGTGCATGAAACATGAGACACAAATCAAGAAAACAACTGCACAACTCCAACCTAGCGTATATATCAAACAGAGAACTCCCAACAGATAAGATGGGGGGCCAAAAACTATAAAATCGGGTAGCGCGATACACAGTGATTAACAATAAACTTTATAGAAGGTCCGCCATGAGTCTGTTGCTAAGGTGTCTTTCACCATAAGATGTTGAATATGTCCTACTGGAAATCCACCACGGTACATGCAGAAATCATCCAGGGGGAATAACGTTGGCCCATAAAGCACTCACGCTAGGATATTACTCGTCAACGATTGCAAGCTGATGCTCAAAAACTCATTCGCGCATGTGATAAGTGCAAAAGATTTGCTCCGTACACTCACATGCCGAAACATAACATGATCCCGATAAGTAGCCCCTGGCCAATTGCACAATAGGGAATGGACATCGTAGGACCACTCCCCGTGTCTGACAAAGAGAAGTTTATCCTCGTAGTTGTAGACTACTTCACTAAGTGGGTAGAAGTAGAACTCCTAGCAAAAATAGGAGAAACCCAAGTCGAGAAGTTTCTTTGGAAAGACATAATTTGCAGATTTGGGATCCCAATGGTAATTGTCACAAACAACGGGAAATAATTCGAAGGCAAGAAGATCAAGGAGCTATGTGAAAACTTGAACATCCAACAACACTTCTCGACACCTGCCCATCCATAAGAAATGGGCAAGCTGAGGTCACCAACATGACAATCTTGGAAGCAATCAAAAGAAGGCTCGAGGCAGCAAAAGGATTGTGGACATCCAAATTGCCTGGTGTCCTTTGGGCATACAGAACAAGAAAAAGAACTCCGACAAAAGAAACCCCTTTCGCCCTTGCATACGGATTTGAAACAATGGTACCCATGGAGATCGGTATGCTAATGTTCAAGATCGAAGAATTCCGCGCTGAAGATAATGTCAAGGTACTGAGAGTCTGGCTAGACCTCTTTGAGGAAAATCGAGAAGCGACGTCTTCAATCAACCTACGGGGAGGAAGTGCCTTGGGGACATCTCAAAACAACAACCTACCAACAGCATATGGCCGGATATTACAATAAGAGGGTTAGAATCCGTTTTGGCATCAGCAATTGGGTAATCCAAAAAGTCCAGCCCAACACAAAGGAACCAGGCGCATGCAAGCTAAACCCAAATTGGGAGGAACCATACCGAGTAATAAAGATCAACAGACTAGAAACATATTGGTTAGAAAATAGCAAGGAGGGTGAAAAGCTATAACGGCCATGGAATGTAGAGCTCTTAAAAATATATTATCAATAAACTTCTTTACTCAATCCTCCATCTTGAGTTCCAAATGACAAAAATTCAGGCAAGACAAGAAAGTCAGATCGAAAATCTCACTCGTGAAAATACTCAATATGGCTAGAGCATCGAGCAAAAATTAAATATATGTACTGGACGAAAAAGTCGAACATAAGCATGAAACTTCTAGCCCAACTATGAAGTAGTAAAGTACCAGGACATATGAGCATACTTTTTCTTGTCGAATATAATGTACGACATCATAAACCAAATATAGAATCAAATTCTGTTAAAATAGAGCTTCTACACAACTTGTATGTTGAACATTAAAGCCATTCATAAAAAATTGGACTAACGAGTCAAAACTTGCTAGGAATGTCGAAAGTGAAAAGCTGATAAGCTAGACATACTGCACACAACAAATTCAAAATATAAATTTTCCATTGATCTTCTGAAAAATAGGTTACAAAGGAATAAAACCGACAATTAAATAGGAACATCATTGTTAGCGGCAACAACACTAGATGGTGCAAGCTAAGACAAATGTTGAGAAGGTTCTCCAATAACCAGATCACTAAGCGAATACATAATGATTTCCTTGACATCATCGAATTCTTGATTGGCGAAGCAATGTTATTCGGATAAATCTAAGCCTTGTGTCTCTAGGAAATCCAAGAAGTTGTGACGACCATCGACCACTCTTTTTCAATCCGCTGCCTCTGCAGCCTTTAGCCTTTCGGTAGTAGATGATAGCTCGACTCGGGTCGACGCTAATTCATTATCAGCGTTCGTAAGTCTAGCAAAAATTGTTGACTTGGCCGAAATGAACTCGAAATTCATCAGAGCAATTCTAGTGACACGTGCCTTGAGATTGGTAGAACATTCTTCAACAGAACGAAGTGCCTCATCACACTCAACCATTTGGTCGGACGACCCTCAGCAACATCTAGACGGGACTGCAACCTACCCAACGCAATTTTAGACATTTTGAGATCAGAACCAAACGTGTCACGAATGACCTCGAGCTCCCTCAACAAAGGTTGTGTAGTGTTTGCAGCCCTTGCATGCTCTATGCACTACGTTTTCAATTAAACTAGTTGGCAGAGAATGTGAGAAGAACCAAGACATGTGCTGCCAACTTTTGATTATTGAGCGCCACCTGATCACGGGCAGCCTTACAATACAGCCCCATCACGGCTGCGTAAGTAAGACGAGTCATCCATTCTATAAGGTGTTGAAGGCCCTCATAAATATGTCGACATGGCGGACATACCGGCATAAGAGCCCTATTAGCCAACCGCCCATGATAACTACCAATGAGGCTGTGAGGGCTATCCTGCACATCAATCTCAGAAGACCAGCAGAACTTTTCTAGAGTAGCCGAGATAGGACGAGAAATGAAGGGAGTAGCAGGCGATCCCGAGGTCTCAGCAACAGTAGAAGAAACTGGGAGTTTGAAGCCTTGAGTTCGAATAACAACCCGATCTTCCAGTGTCGGATCATATTCAAAGTCATCCAATGTCTTAGTACTCTTCAGATTCTTCGACTGCCAAATACCAAACTGAAGCATTTTATTTTCAATGACGCGAGAGTCATTAATCCTTAGGTCAATAGAAATGGGCCAACCATACGAGGCGACAAGACTCTTCTCACGGTTGTCTAAAGGGCGGGAAACCTCTTTTTATCTCCTTTTAAGAACTTGATTTATTTCCTCATCTTCTCGAGCAGAAGAGACATCCTCCGAACCATGACCTCCTTTTCATGGAAAATGAGGGGAGGGAGCCCTAACAACATCACGAACTGATGTGACCAACTTTTTCTTCTTCGAGATGCGGTCAAGACTAATTGCCAACATCTTAGAAGGACTTGGAGGCCTGGGAACTTTCTTCCTTCTAACAATCGAACTAACCACTCCCAGAACCTCTGACAACAATAGAAGCAATTCAACCTACAGGTTCATCAATAGAACTCTCTCTCTGCAGCCGACATCCATATCACCGGTACGTGCAACAGTCACCTCCAAAGCACGACCTACAATAGGCTCCGTACAATCCGCCTTACTCGACGAATGCAAACCACTACAGATAATAGCATTTGTAGTAAGGAAATCTTCCACCGATACTCAGGGAAGCTTGCCAAACTGACTACAGAACTCTTTTTCCTCGGACGACATTGACAACTCGACCCTCTTAGGCTCTCGAAATAACCGTGAATCCAATTTCCGCACAACCTAAAATAATTAGAGGCAAGGGATGCATAAAACAAGGGCCTTGGCTAACCTCCATACTCTTCTCGCAGACCTTTAAAACAAGATGGAGAACAAAGACAACAAGTGCAATTAGCATTTACACTAAACCCACCAATGAATTTCGGGACTATGTGCCGATCGTTTTATGACTCCCCACCGAGAGCCAGTGAGTCTGCACGACCCTGACATTGAAAGGGATACTAGATGCGATAGCCCAGCTAAGTTCGCAATCATCACCTTCCAATCGTTAGGAGCCAGTTGGGAGGGGGCGATGCCCACAAAGTCTAGATACTCCCAGATGATCTTAGGAGCCGAAAGCCTAAAGTCAGAATTGAACATACCAGGGTACAAAGCGATATATCTATGCTTTGGACGATAAAAATTGTCGCCTTCTTCAAGGAGAATGACTTCTAGATCGGCCCGCACAAGTTCTCTCATAAAGAAGAGGAATGTTGCACAAGAAAAAAAGTCATGGAGGGAGTTACGCCTCCATGGACGCATTTCCATAAATGTGCAGAATGTTACGAGAAACGTCTCATTCCGTTGCGCCTCACATGCTTAAGTCACGCAAAAAATTTATAGCGACCATAATAAAAGATTAAGGGAACATTTGATAAAGGGATGCAATTTTAAATAAGTTTTGTCCAGATTTATTTATTTCTTCAAACAGAGTCGCTGACTTAAGCATCATAGTGCCTTCAACCACCAAAAAGGTGGTCTTAGGTAGTCTATCATCTATTTTGCAAGTCAAATTCTCAGGAGGACAAGATTTGAACGAACATTTTGTTATTATGACTGAGTCTCTTCAGCACTTGGCACTGTTTAGGATCCAATGCTTGATTGGATTAAGAGCTCATTTGTACGAGTGGATCTCGAACCTATGACAACTCTGAGATTCATGTTTGGGCCTTACTGTCCTAGCCAAACCCTAAGACTCATGCCTATTGGACTGGCATGATTTGGGTTGGGCACCTCACTTACAAGTTGAACAATAGTTTATAAATGGGTCTGCTTAGGACCGTGTTGAAGCCTTTCTCGTATAAGGGTTGGCATGTGCCACGTGTGCGTCTGTGATTGTTTGGCTGATTGATGATCAACCAAACAATTGAATTTTGGCTCCCCTGGCGTAAATTCCTTGGAAGGTCAAAACCTATCCACAATAGAATGTCGAAGCACATATCTCTAACTTTTTAATAACTGAGAAGTGAGATCTCATCCACACAAGTATGAAGGTTCGTGTGGAGAAAATATTTTTCTCTCTAGGGTATAGATATCAAATAAATAAGTTGTTTGGTCCAACTTAAGCTCACATACAAACCTTAAAACACTTTTTTTCTTGTTTTCCTTTGAAGCTTATTCAAGAGTGGATAAAAGACTTGGAGAGATTTTTCTTGAACTTGGAGAAGGAATTCTTCCTTTGAAACTTGGAGTTTTTTCTCTATTTTATTGGCTTTCTCTCACAAAGTTGTAAAGTTTTAATATGAGCAAATAATGATATCTATTATTTATAGGTCATTCTGGAAGCTGCCTAGTGTACTATGCTAACACCAATTACCCATACTCCAACGACTAGTTCAGCTCAGATTTGGATCTAAAATTTGAAGTCCTTGGTTGACTAGGATATAGGCTCTTTTAAAGTTTGACCAGGCTCTAGCCTTGACGTGTAAAACTCATTTTATCCATTGACTTGGACTATATTCAACCATCTTGGACTATAGTCTTCTTGGCACTTTGACCGATCTTGATTTTGACTATGGTTGTCCAAATTTGCCTTCGATCTTTGGTCAACTTTAACTTTCATTGGCACTTCTATCTGAGGATTGAGTTTACTGTTTTTAACCGATTCTTCTTGGTCGCACTCGAATTATCTTATTCTCTCAATTACTTGCAACCTTGTATGGAGGGCATTATATTCTTTTCACACATTTTTACAATATTGTTCAACGTTCAACTAATATTCATCATATAATCGACCAATGTTGTGTTTGTTCAAGTTCACAAAATACGACGAAAATGATCAAACAATGATCATTCCAAGTAAATTTGTGCAAATCCTAAGTCTAAATATTAAAAATATAATATAATTTAAAGTTCAATTATAAAATTAAAAAAATTACAAATAGCATGTAAATATATATATGAAAAAAATTCATGAAATAAAAACAATTGGAAAAGTGAAAAATATAAAATTTACAAAAATGAAACTTGAATCATCAAAATAAGACAATAAAAAATTACTTAATTTTGAGAAATAAAAATAAAATTAAAAGTTGGAACACAATGTAAGTTATAATCGCAGTAAAAATATAATCTAAATGTCAATGCATAAAATTGTTTTTTTAGAGTGTGTTTTCAAATAAATAAAATTTCCAAAAAATATTCATAAATTTATTTCTAAAAATAATGAAATAAAGTTAGAATGTTAATAGGAGAATCATAAAGATTAAATGTGACGAAAATATTAAAGGTGGGCATCCCATCCCGCGTTTTGGATCCCGTTTCTATCTTGTCCTGAGTTTTTTGGTATTTTTGGGTTTGATCAAACCCGTCCAGACTCAATATAGAGGGATGGTCTCGGGATGGAAATTTTCAATCTCGTCCAATCACGAATTTATTTATTTAATATTTATTATTATAAATTTTAATCAAACTACTCTTCTAAATGAAAGTTTAGAATATGTTGAAATTAAATCTAAACATGTACTTTTTGAAAATTTTATTTGCTTGATTTGGTGCTTTCTATATGATTGCGTAGAAACTTCAATTTGGATATTTGAGGTCAAATGAAAGTCATGAAAATTTATGTTTTTTCACATTTTAGATTGGTTATAGAACAATTATTCTTATAAAAAATAAAGGCAAATGATGGTTTTGGTTAGTTTTCCACCACGAGTTATGTGGTTGGAGAACTTTGCTTTTGATTGTATCTTGTGTGAATATTATTTCAACTCTTGCGGAAATATGCAAGACGGATCTTTAGAAGGGCTCATTCCATCTTTCATCATTTACTTGACAAACTTATTTCCATTGTAAGCTAACCCTCCAAAAATTTTGTATGACATTTAATATTGTTAAGATGAAAATTATATATACATAAATTTGACATTATTGGTGTATGAGCAATGTGAAATGATTTTTTTTTATTTTTCATTGGAGGACTATTTAGTAAATGCTCATCATGTTCCGTCCCGAAACCATTTGGGATGGGACGAAGTTGGGATGATGTTTATCCCGTCCCGATCCAAAAGGGATAGGGATGAGGTCCATCCTGTCCCATGCCCAGCCCTAGAAAATGTCAAATGAAATTAGAATTTTCAAAAAAGATAGCTATAAATATCTTAAAATGTACAAATATTGGGATGAAAAAAAAACATGAAAAACAAAAGGCAAAATTAAAATAAAATGAATAATGAAAAAGAAATATCAACCATAAATTTCAGAAGAAAACAAATCAAAATGAAGTGAAGGAATGACTATTATATATTGGCTTGCTATTTTCTCATCAAGTTAGAAAACAATTCACGAGCTTCTGGAAATGTTTTGGTGCTTGCTTCACAAAATTCGTGCAAATGCTCTAATGGTAAGCATTTTTTGAACATGTGTTGCTGAAGGATGAAAAATTATTGATGATGATGAACTTAAACATAATAGTTGGTTAGTAACATATTTTTTGTCTCTTGGTATGAAACAAAAAAAAAAAAGAGAAATACTACTTGTAAATGACTATTTCTCCCGATGGTTTCAACTTTACTATTTAAAAGCGTTATGTGTAATTAATTAAAAAAATCAAAATTTTTATAAGAACAAGAATTTCAATTTTTTAGTGAATAAGAGTTGATTGTTGGAGAGAAAAATGGAGAAGAATTGATCCAAATGAGAAAGATTTTTGGGATATTTCAAGAAATGTTAGGGATTAGGTGTATATTAACGGGTGACCAATATTGAGCCTCATAGTAGAGCTAAGCCAAGCTATAGTTGGTCAAAAGATATTATTCTGGTATTGTTAAGGAAAAACTTTAGAACATAACAATCAATCATGAAGGTTTTCAACAATGTCTTTCTTGTGGTTGCAATCAATCTTGTTTTGGTGGTTTTGGCCCTTTCAACATCAGGTGACAGATATACTTTGGCATCGACGAAAAATGCCCATTTAGATATATGGGTGTACAGCAAGAGGCGTGTGTTCGTGACTAATAATTTATTTCAAGGTACTTCACTAAATGCTTATTGTTCAAACAAGAAATGGGCAGGGGTTTAGAAAGTGATTGGGTACAATCAGACTTTATCATGGAGTTTTCACGTCAACCCCATCAAATTCTACAATCGATATTGGTGTAGGTTGAATTGGTTGGATGGAAATAAGGAATGGATGGAGGGTGAATTTCTGCTTTGTCACTTTGAAGATAAAATTCCTTACGATGATTGTTACCATGCCAGTTGGTCAGCTAGATTTGCAGGAGTATTTTCTCAGCAAAAAAATGGCTCATATGTATTTCGCTATGGATGGAAAAAGGTCAAGAAAAGTAACTTAAATTGATGATCCGATGGATGTGGTTTATCACGAAAAAAATGATTGTCCTTATAAAGTTGATTACCAAGAAGAACCTAGATCTGTAGTTTTCTAAGTGTGTCTTATTCTGTTATGTTATTTTATTTAATTAGACATGCAAATTTTAAATTTTTTTATAACATCCATTTCTTTAGAAATATAAATTTAAAGATTATTTAGGCCAAATACTTGCATGCTTATGACACTAAGCTATAGGAACGATTGGTTGGAAACATAAATTTGAACATTTATTTTGTGATATCCTTTACAATTAGTTAGAAACTTACATTTTAAGTATTTAAACAACGCATATGGTCATTTTATTTTTAAAATTTAATTATTTAAAAAAAATCAAAATGTTGGCTTTGAGGTTCGAACCCTTGTGCTCTTATTATGATGACTTGAGGTGTGACATAAATGACAATCGTTAAGGTCACAATCGTCACCTTCTAATAGTTAGGAGCCAGTTGGGAGGGGGTGTTGCCCACAAAATCTAGGTATTCCCAGACGATTTTAGGAGCCGAAAGCCTAAAGTCAGCATGGAACATACCAGGGTACAAAACGATATATCTATGCTTTGGACGATAAAGAATGCCGCCCTCTTCAGGGATAATGACTTCTAGATCAGCCGACAATGAATAATCATAACGAATGCTATCCAAAGTTGCATGCATCACTCGCTTTGAAGAAAAAATAGCTTCACAAGCATCAAGAACACCGCCACTCAAAACCCTGAAGCTGGACATGATAGTAATAGTACTAAATGCGTCGTAATGATAGTAATAGTAATAGCTTGAGATGATAGTAATAGTATTCTAGTGTTTCATATAAGTTATTTGACAAGAGATAGGGGTGGAGCAAGGATTGAGTTTTGGCACAAGCGCACACACACAAAAACTTTACGCCTTTGCGTGTTTGGCATGTGTCTTCTTCCATGTTTTTGCGCTAAAAAACTTCACATTTTGGCGGGTTCGTAAGTTTGTTTCTTCTTCGTCGAGGACTAATTTTTTATAGCTTTTGGGTATCTTTGTCCATTGGAAGGAGCATTTGATAGTTGCAAAAAGAACCTTCACATCTTGGCAGGTTTGGAGGATTTTTTTTTAGTGCCAAAACGCATAAGAAGAAGCAAAACAAACATGTCAAGACGTGGAGTTTTTTTTTTTTTTTTTTTTAGAGTCAAGATGTGGTAGTAGAACACACCAAACCCACGAAGATTTTTTTTTATATGTGGCCAAAACCTAGAGAATGATGAATTTGTTAGGAGTTTGAATTTGTTAGGAGTTTTATTTTTTACTATTTAGTGGTTCCATGATTAGTAAAAGATGGAAAAAGACAGATTATTTTATTTATATACATGATTCGATTAGGAAAATTCTCTGTTTTATTTCTGTTGGATATCTGGGGATACACTTCACTCAAAAAAGGGAAAAGGTAATTAGACAAGATAAATGGAGAAGGTAGGTAGCATTCTTGTGTCACACATTGTTTCAACATGGGCTTCTTCCTCCCTTGGCTAGATTTCCCATTTTGAAAATTTGCAAATAATGGGTTTTTCAGTGTGTCTAAAGAGTCTACAAAACCTTTCATAAAATAGAAACAAAAAAGAAGGAATCGTCATCATATCCTCCTCGCAACAAATCCTTCCTCAAAACACTGGAGTTTAAATTCTGTTATAGAAAATCCTCAATGGAATCCTTCCACAACTTTAATTCTCATAACACATCATATCAATGTTGATCATCTCTATAGCTTATGTAGACATGAATCTAAATCGAAATACCATCTTTCTTAAAATGCAAATTTGCAGCTCAACTCTGGCTTCTTTCATCAAGTCCTATTTACTAGGCTCGAGTGCCCCAAGTGGAAGTTGGGAATCTAATTGAACAGGAAAAGTTACATACAAATAAAACGGATGAAGGATCTTCTCTGCCTCATTCCTTTGATTATGAAAATTGGGTCTAAATAGAAGTAGGCTATGATCTCAATCCATTGAACAATCTCCTTGTCATAGCAGGCAATGATTTCGATGATAACCAAATTGCATGATTATTGACTATCTAACAAAAGCAGCTCCTGCCTGGTTACATAGGACCTACTTAGGCAGACAGGTCTTGAAGCTTCTATTGCAAAATTGTAGACCAATGAACTTGCAGCATGTATGATGACACAATACCAGGTGGATGAAACATGCGCCACAAATCAAGAAAACAACTGCACAACTCCAACCTGGCGTATATATCAAACGGAGAACTCCCAACAGATAAGATGGAGGTCCGAAAACTATAAAATTGGGCAGCGCGATACACAATGATTAACAATAAACTCTACACAAGGTCCATCACCAGTCCGTTGCTAAGGTGTCATTCACCATAAGATGTTGAATATGTCCTACAAGAAATCCACCACGGTACATGCGGAATCATCCCGGGGGAAAAACGTTGGCCCATAAAGCACTCACGCTAGGATATTACTCATCAACGATTGTAAGAAGATGTTCAAAAACTCATTCGCGCATGTGATAAGTGCCAATTATATGTTCAATCAAGACCGATTCTCAAGCTCATAAAAACTTGAAAATTGCAGTACTCTGAGTAATCTAATAAAAACTACTTGAATCACTTGAAAATGTTTTGAAATGACCAAGTTATGGTCATTTTACTAAAGTCGTGCATATCTGTCTTGCAATGAAAACAGAATAGTGTCCCTGACTTTCGGCCAACTTATGTGTTCGAGCGATACCAATTCTCAAGCTGATCAAAACAAAATTTGTAGTACTCTGAGTTATCTAATTAACACAATTTGAAGCACTTAAAAATGTTTTGAAATGATAAAGTATGGCCATTTTACTAAAGTCACGCAAATTTGTCCAAAATTTTTTGCTGAAAATTTCTTGTTCGCTCAGAACCGCAAATTTTTATTGTTTGCCAAGATCATGAATGCGAGGTTTTTGCAAAGCCTCGCATTCTCTCAGGCGAACAATAGTTTTTTTTGTGCTTTCTGAAAAAAAAATTCTGAAGTTTACTTTGTATTTGTGATTGAAAATTTTTCTCAAGTTTCCATGAGATTACTTTGTTTTTGTGAATTTTTTTGCAAGAAATGAATAACTTGAAAGCTTGTTTCAGAAGCGTTGGAGTCAAAATCTGAGACGAAGTGAAGATTTACTTGCTTGTTTTGCGAGAAGTGAAGAAACTATCAAACCAAAAAAATGAGTCGAAATCGATTTTGAAGTGTTTTGAATGTGGGGGAGAGGGAAGATTTGAATGGGGGAGGAGGGGAGGGGAGATTTGCGTTTCGATTTGAATATGGAGGAGAAAAATGGTTTTTCTTGTTTATATAGGTGGTGTGGGAAAGAGTTGTAGTGTGGGAAAGAGTGGTAGTCGGAGAGTTAAATGGTGTGAGAAATCACTTTTGGTGGTGTGGAGTAGTCGTTGCCAAAGTGAAAAGGGCTATGTCATTTCAAATGAAAACACTATTACTCAATTTTACCATTTTATCCGCTAAAATTTGAACTATTTACAATTAAAATCAGCTCCCTTGTAAATATTCATTAATTATAGCTAAGCCCCTAATATAACTTATTTGAAGCTCTCCAATTATTTATAAATTGTAAAAAGACCCTTACTCCTAATTTTGAATTTTTCATTTTGCATTTCATATTTCAAAATTTTACAGTAAAAATTAGTTTCTCTCAAACATTGATTAATTATACATACGACTCTAACATAATTTATTTGAATCCCCTTATTTATTTATAAACTATACATAGAGACTTAAATTATATATAATTATTTTATTTAAAATTTTAAAAATAATTTTTATTATTATTAAATTATTGTAATAAAATTAAAATACTAATTCTCCGCCCACGTAGAGCGCGTTGAGAACCTAGTATATATAATGATTGCAAGGGGGGAGAAACAATAATATGTCTTCAACTTGATATTCACTTTTCCAACCATATCCTTACAATATTCTCATTTTACACTTTACCTAAAGTGACAAAATATGGTTAATCTATTGATGTGGTTGATGGGTCCACCCATGCCCACGAAAAAGCTTAAATATAGCACACCATTATAATGACATAAATACCCTTAAACATTATCAAATATTCCTCTATCTCTTTTATCATTGTAAAATTTCTAAATTTTTGTAATTTTACTTTGTAAAAACTATATACAATTTTCAAAATTTGAAACTAATACTCTAAAAATTGTATGGTTTTGAATGAAAATGAAAAAAGTTGAATATGGGCACGCGTAATGTGTTGGTGGTATTAGTGTATCTTACCTGTTTATGTTTTGCATATATAAATCTATTAGCAAAAAAGGAATTTTTTTTAAATACGTGAGACAAATAGCTAAAGTAAGTGACTATTATTATTGCTATATATATAAAAGAAGCTCTTTGGATTGACGTAAGGGGGTAAAATGACTATTTCTGTGAGCAAACTCCAGACGAATATGAAGCACATGGATACAAGTTATGCCTTGGAATGAAAGACAATTTTGAATCTGCTTTGTCTACAAACAATAGAACTTGCTAATACCCCATAGGTTGAGGAGCAAAAGAAAGAATTCGCTCAAGGAGGGGGCTCACATCTGATTAGCCAGTTGGTGAGGTAATAGCTTACCAAGTAATGATCAGTAACTAGTCTGAGAGGATGATTAGCCACACTGGGACTGAGACACGGTTCAGACTCTTACGGAAGGCAACAATGGGGAATTTTTCACAATGGGCGAAAAGCCTATGGAGCAATGTCTCATGGAGGTAGAAGGCCCGCAGGTCATGAACTTATTTTCCCGGAGAAAAAGCAATGATGTTATATGGGGAATAAGAATCGGCTAACTTTGTGCTGACAGTTGCAGTAAAACAAGAATGCAAGCGTTATCCTAAATGATTGGGAGTAAAGCGTATGTAGGTGTCTTTTCAAGTCTGCCATCAAATCCCAGAGCTCAACCATGGACATACATTGGAAACTACCAAACTGGGGTATGGTAGGGGCAGAGGAAAATTTCGGGGGAGTGGTTAAATGCGTTGAGATCGGAAAGAACACCAAATGCGAAAACACTCTGCTAGACCAACATTGACACTGAGAAGCGAAATCTAGGGGAGCGAATGGGATTAGATACCCCAATAAGCCTAGCCTTAAACAATTTAAACTAGACGATGTGCGTATTGACTCATGCAATGTTGTAGCTAATGCATTAAGTATCCCGCCAGGGAATTACTTTTGCAAGAATGAAACTCAAATGAATTGATAGGAGCCCCACATGCGGTGGAACACGTGGTTTAATTTGACACAAAATGAAGAACCTTACCAAGGCTTGACATGTTGCGAATCCTTTTGGAAGAAATGAGTGCTTTTGGGAATGCGAATATAGGTGGCACATGGTTGTCGTTAGCTCGTGCCGTAAGGTATTGGTTTAAGTCCTGCAATGAGCGCAATCCTTATGTTTAGTTGCCATTGTTGAGTTTGAAACCCTGAACAGACTACCGATGATAAGCGGTATAATAAATATATACGAACATAATGAGTTGCGAGGAAGGGATGAGGCGATGCGAGGGTAGCACCACAGTGACACTGTTGTTCATGCTTGCTATTGGGAAGAAATCACTTAGGGAGAATGAGAGAAAAAAAAGGCTTTTACTGGTGGTGTCCCTGAGTAGATTGAAAAAAGGGAGTCGCAATATCAAAGAGTGGGGTCTAACTAGGGGTGAGCATTTCTGACCGAAAACCCGAACCGAACCAACAACCGGATCGATCGGGTCGGTTCCAATCGATTTTTTATTATTTATAAATTTTTCGATTTTAAAACCCGGCCCGCCCCGAAGTTTCTAGTCCGGGCCTCGGTTTCCTTTTCTGAAACCCATTGGGTAACTGGGCCGGCCCATACTAATTTACTGTTGATTAACTTATTGTTGCATACTATTAATTTACTGTTGATTAATATGCAACCATATCTAAATGTGATATTCGTGTCTACTATTGGATTAGGCTTTATCAAATTCAGCATTACGTACTGGCTGAACTTTAGGCATTACAATCACAACAACCATATCTAAATGCTGTGATTGTTACCTATTAATTTACTGTTGAGTGTTGACTGGGCTTTATCAAATTTAGTACTTTGGGTTGAACTTTGGGCTTTATAAAATTTAGCGCTTTGGGCTGAAATTTGAGCTTTATAAAATTTAATTTAGGCTGAAATTTGGACTTTATAAAATTCAATTTGGATGTTGCTCTTAGGACCGATACCGGCCCGGAATTCGGTTAACCGGGACCTCAGTTAATCGGTCAACTCGGTCCGGTTATGGGCCTCATAAATACGGGATTAGATTTTTCGGGCCGGTTTTCGGTTTTTACATTTTGGGTCGGTTACCCGGACCTGCCCAGCCCTAGGTCTAACATACACTTGGGCCTTATTTTAGGAGATAACAAGTTGGCCCAAACAGCAAGCAACGGTGGTTCCATTTTGCACCCAACAGTGATCCAGATCCGTATTTCTCCGAGCCAACCAAATCTCAGACATTCATCGCCATTGCTCGCTTGCGCAACTAAACACACACACACAAAACTCCACGAAATTTGTTTTCTTACATACAATCAATCGAATCGAATCAATCGAGGAGGGAGGAGAAGATCTGTGAGGAATCGTTTCACACATTTCGAATCTCCCATTCGATTGAATTGATTTGGTTTGATTGAGGCGAGGCAAGGCAAGGAAGGAAGGAAAGATGAATATATTCAGATTAGCAGGAGACATGACTCACCTGGCGAGCGTTCTGGTTTTGCTTCTCAAGATCCACACCATCAAATCATGCGCTGGTATCTATTTCCTTATCACATTTCTTCAAATACTCAATGCGCCTTTTCATCACTAATGCCCTCTCTCACCTCTGCTTGTTCAATTCTTGATTGTTTTATTTCTACTTGCTGTGAATTCGAAAACTTATTATGTTTTATGTAAATCTAGAAAGTTTCTGCTATTTTCTCTCTGGATCTGGTCATTGGAGCAGCTTCAATACTCTTGAGATTTTTTTTTTTTTTTTTTAATTTGTTCGTTTTGGTGCTTTAGCATTACAAATCTCCATCTAGTGTTTTCACTTGATATTGAGCTTGTTTCATGCTTAGTAGGTTTAGCGGATTCTATCTACTACGAATTTAGCTAGCGAATTCATGCTTGGTAGTTATTGTATATGAGAAAGGAATGATGGTGAAGCAGAGACTGGCTCTACTTTATTGTGGAGAGAAAGCTTCATTGAACGAGGAGGGTGATAGGATGAACTACGGCAGTAGGGTATTATTCTTGGCTTGCTTTGACATGTTGGGGGGAAGTGAGCCAAAATCAAGATAAGGCTCACAAGACTCCTACGGTTGAGATTGATGTGTTTATTAGGCACAAAATTATTATCTAGAAAGGGGATGAGTTATGCTAACTTTGCTATTTTATTATCAGTAATCTTCTGTAGAAATTGGCTCTCTATGTCATTTGTTGGGCCATTTGTAAGGAGCACAATGCAAAAATCTTAAAAAAACCAAATTTATAGATTCAAGGGGTTTGGTTTGGTTTGGAAAATATTAGCAATTGGGGGGGTGCCATCAGCCCAATGGAGGTTTAGCTTGGTAATGGAAATCCTTCAGAAGCTATCTATTGCAAATGATAATGGTAGTTCATGTTTTCATGACAATAGTGATGTTTACATGGATGTTAGCATGATTTTGAAAAGGTTTAATCGGCACTTAAGCGATGCCATTTCTTGAGCTTTGCCTCCGGTTTTGTTAAAATACAATTGATAAAATGCAGACAAATATTTAAAAATTTAGAAAAACTAAAAAGAGAATAATTTAAACCTATCTACTATAAAATGAATATACATTATACATTGATAAATAAGAAATAACTTTTCAGGTGATTTGTGACTAGTTTGGTCAGATGTTAGTCACAAATATATGTAGAACATATATTGACTCTCAAGTCTCAAGTTGATATTACATTACTAATAGATGACTACAAAAGCCATAATCCACTCATAAGTCATAACCAAAAGACATCTTCACATTATCGATGTCTCTAAAGTTTCCAAAATTCCTCAACATGTAGTCAATCAATGTTGTTTCGAAGAAATTAAGGTTTTTGATACAAAGTTTAAAACACTTATTATTTATTTGTTATATTTTTTATGCTTCAGACCGTACGCCTCAGCTAGGTGAGGCGTATGCCTCATGAGCGTTGTATGAGGCAAAAGCCCCAAAAGAGTTTGGTTTGGACGTAAATCTATCAAAATTTGATTTTTCTTTGTGCAACCTTTTTTTTTTTTTTTCACCCTTGTTTTCACTGAAAGATTTTGGTTTGGGCAAAAGCCTGCCAAATATGTTAAATGCTAAAGGATTAATGTCAAGGGCAACCGCATTGCTCTGTGTGATGTTAAAAGATCACCAGGAAGAGGAGAAAGATCAAGAAGTGATTGAAGTTAGAATCCTTCGTGTCATTTGTTGGATCACATAGAAGGAAAGAAGTTCACGCCTCCTCGATGGTAAAGTAAGAACAGTGGCGTATCTCAATTTAATTTACAGATTAAATCTTTCATGTGGGTGTGAGTTAATCACATGGTGATGGCTAGATGCCTGAAGTTCCAAGAGTTAATTTTCAATTGGGATAATTTAGTACGTGACCTCGATGATATAGGAGATGTTGTACCTTCAGTGGCTTTAGCAAGGTTCTATCTCACTCAATGTTTTAAAAATCGGTTTTGGGTGGGGTCTGGGCGGCCTAGGCGGTCTGGGTGATTTTTTTAAGGCTGATTGTGTTCTTATTTATTTTTCTTTCCTCTTTTTTAGAAATACATTATTTTATTGTTTTTTATTCAGTATATGTCTAATTGTAGCAAATGATGATTACTTAATGAAATTCTTAAAGGATCTTCTGATACTAATTTTACTAATGTAGATTTTATCAAACATGACTGAGTTATTCATGCAATTTGAAGAAAAATAAAAGAGTAAGTTTGGATATTTGTTCACAAATTGAATTTTATATAAAGTACCCATCATGACCAACTTCAATCATTTGAGTTTTAATAAATCTTGTTCATGATTGTTAATTTTTCATGTTTTTAAATTTGTATAAGTATCTTGGGATGTAATTGATAATATATTATGCTTAACTTTTGTAATTATTAAAATTATAATACAAAACCTAAGACCGCCTAGGCCTCTGGGCTCTAGGCTCTAGGCACATGCTCGCCGCTCGCCAGTGTTTTTTAGAACACCGATCTCACTACAGTCACATCTCTTGTTTTGCCCGATCAAATAATTTGTGCAGTGCTATTATTTATTGGTACTTCATATAAAAATCATGTTCTTCAAATAGTTTGAGGAAGATTTCAAACTATGTATAAAAGCCAAAACTGTACAAAAAAAAGATGCTTTTACATGGCTGTTCCTTCCGATAAATATTTCCCTATATGCACTCTTCTCCTAAAATAATTCAAAAGGAAGCACTATCAAGAAAAATTTTGTTGATGAAATCACGTTCTAGATGCGGTAGGCCCTGTACTTAGCTGATTCCTTAGTTTAGCAAAATTTTCTGGGATTTTAACTAGGTTAGTTGAGACTGTTTGGTAGGCTATAGATTTTATCAGTTAGTCTGTTCTTTATCTCTACATTTAATTTTTAATCAAGAAACTAAATGGCAAAAGAATTTATTGTTCCTCTTAAAGAAACTTTGAGCAGAACTACACAAGCTTTGAAGGATGTTGGAAAATTGGATCAAACTTCTTGAGTTTAAATGTAATGGTCTGTGATATGTGATTCTCTGAACTTATGATGGATATTCACATTATCTATCTTCACATTGGAAGTTAGAGATAAAATTATGAAATTCTTGTGTGCTTGTTTCTTATTCTTTGTTGCTCAAATCACTTTTTTTCTTTTCCACACAACTCTAATGTGCTTTGAGATCCATTTACTACAAGATTTTGTATCCTATTGTGGTTTTCTCATGGCTATGATCAATGAAACTTGCTAATCGGCCACCCCATGTCCATTTCTTTATCCAGGAATTTCTTTAAAGACTCAAGAACTCTATGCCCTTGTTTTTGTTACTCGGTATTTGGATATTTTTACTGATTTTATCTCGCTATATAATACCGTCATGAAGTTGATATTCTTGGGGAGCTCGTTCTCTATTCTCTGGTACATGAGGCGCCACAAGCTTGTTCGTAGATCATATGATAAAGACCAAGACACCTTTCGCCATTTTTTTCTTATACTACCATGCCTACTGTTGGCCCTGGTTATTAACGAGAAGTTCACTTTTAAAGAGGTATGTCAATGTTGTTGGCATTACCGTTATTTGGTACTTGATGTCTTATTATTATTCTTCTGTTTTACATTACCCATTTTATTTAAAAGCTAGTCGATAACTACAATGGTTCTTTACATTTATGTTTTAGAACTACCTTTCAAAAAATTTCTGTTATTGTTTCTATTTAGTATTTAGTTAGCTAAATTGTGGGCGATGTGATGGAACAGATAATGTGGACATTTTCCTTGTATTGGAAGCTGTTGCCATACTTCCTCAGCTGATTTTGTTGCAGAGGACTAGGAATATCGACAACTTGACAGGGCAATACATTTTCCTTATTGGGTGAACTACTATTCCTAAATTCTCATTTAGTTTATTAACAATTTAAGCAACTAGTTAACAATGGTTATGCTGGTTACTCTGGATTAAACTTATGGTTGCTTGTTTCTTGTCAAGGTCCTTAAATGCATATATTGCACAAGTGAGATGCCATATAAGTTAACTCTACTTTTGTTTATCCTACTTCATCAAACAACAATTCATTGTTCAAATGGCACGTCATTGGACAACTTTTTTTTTTCCTTTCATATGTATATACCATTTGAATTATTTACCAATCTTCCAAAAGGAGAAAAATGAATAAAAATAAAGCATTTTAAACTTTTCACTAAAAGTTATAACTTTTCACTAAAAGTTATAACTTTTATCATTTTATGCAAAAGATGCAATCCATTGTTTAGGCGCAAATTTTGTTTTTGTCAAACATACATGGGATGATGAAATAGTAAGTGAAAATCGTGTACTTTCAAGTACAGTTTCTCACCAAAATAAGTACATCAACTTTTGAAGGCGTCAAAATTATTAAGATCTTGAAGGATGATAGGATAATTAGATTGCTCATTTCCCTTTATTCTAACAATTCTCGAAGAATCCTCCTCCGTGTATTTCCAATGCATTCTACGATGCTCTAAGTTTGGGCAGATATTCCCTCCAAGTTTCTTTTCTTTATTTAGGAAGTACTTCAGAACCCAATTGGGACTAGGAGGTGTCCTTGCAAGAAGAGGATGTTTGTTGATGAGACTTGTGCGTTTGTGGCCTCTTAGGTGAATTAGAACTCTTTTACTTTTCCTAAAAGTGTGGAACTACTTACTTTTTAGAACACAAAACGATCAAATTATTCCAGCCTTTGCTATCTTATTAACAAACAATGATTACAATTCTCTCTCAAGAACAACTCTTCAGGCTGCCTGGATGCCTAAACCTACATACAAAGACACATATAGAGGCTAAACAATTCCGAACCCCACGAGCTGGCCAGGCAGCTCGACTCCTGTGTCTGGGCTCCCTGAACCACAAGTTCCTAAAGGAAGATACTCTTGTATCATGCACCTTGGGATTCATTATTGCAATGGAATATTATCTTTGAAAAAAAAGAAAAATAAAATAAAATTGATGGACTCTTAGCCACAAGAGTTTCTTTAGAGAAGAGCAGTGAATGGGTGAGGTTTACTCAAAAGTTGCCCTTAGATGATTATATATTATGTTCTGATAGTGAATTTAATCATCTACGGTATTTCTAATGTTGTTAATCATCTCAGTGCCCTTTCTGACAATGATAACGTTCTTAATTGTCAAGTAATAAGACAAATCTAATTTTTCAAATCCTTTTAAAACACCAGGGGTCTGGTAATTGTTTAGTGGTGGTAGGTTGGTAATTATTATTGTGATTATATGAGTCAGTGTCTATTTTGTGCTCCTTTACTTCATTTAACTGGTAAACCAGTAATTTTGTTATATTATTATTGGTGAGCTACTAATGTGTATCTTAGTTACCTTTGCCCTTGGTGTTAGTACCTTTTACAAATCTTGATGAATCTCAATTACGGAAATAGCTTTGTGAGTATTTATTTTTATATTTCTCAATAAGGCATTTTTATTAAGTTAACTGTATTTTGGTCAAAATTTCCTTACATGCGATTGAAGTTCATACCATACCCTTTTCAGGAGCATCAAAGCACCCCTATTGATTAGCATTCAATGTTTAGCTAATTCTTTTTGTAATACTCATTTTCTGTCAAAGTTAGATGTTATAACAGCAAGATGTTTGTATCTGTCATATATGGGAAAATGATCTTTGATGTTTGGTTATTATGCTGTGTACTGAAGTTTACATATAGGTCAGTTGTTAATATGTGAAGGTTGGGTTTAACTAGCATCCAACACACATTCTTTGACTACGAATATTTACTGCAGTATCTTCTTGGGATCCATTCTAGTTGACACCGTGAAGAGAAAATATGATTAAAATTTGCTATTGATCTCACATTATAATATGCATGTTGCTTAATCAATGCCAACCCATTTATTTTAGGCACCTTACATTGATTATTGAAAATCTGTAATTATCGTAAAATCTGCAACTGTCCTTACTCTACAAATTAATATTTCTACTTCGCATTAACAGTTTTACAAATTTGAAATAAAATGTCTTTGTGATTTTTTTGGAAGGCTTTATATATACCGCTCAACTTTTCTTCCTTTGTCTGATACAGTGCTTACCGATCATTGTATATTCTCAACTGGATATACCGCTACTTCACTGAGATACACTATGTCCATTGGATAAGTATTCCCCTGTTCTCTATTTCTCACTCTTTTCTTCTTTCGTTCACAATCAGAGTTTCCAGTGACTTTTCATCTGGCAAGCCAATAAAAATGTAACAATTTGTAACCACCTCATCTTCTTCTTCCCATGCGGCAAGCTTCAGTTCAGGAATCTGCTAGGTGGTGTTGGGTTCTTTTGCTCCCATCAAAGAATGAAATGAAATTAAACCGCAATATACTTAATGTGCTGCTTAGCGAATGGTTACTGTGCTGAAGCTTTTCGTAAGATGAGGTGGAGAGTTACTATGCTCAAAGTTGCCATAATACAAGATGATGGCTCAGCTACTATTTTTGGAATGTTCACTGATATCCAAATTTGAACTAGGTGGTGGGAATTGGGAACCTACCAGATCTGGTGATCCTTCTTGATATTCGTTTTTCATTTGATGCTTATGTTTGTTGTGCAGCTTGGATAGCTGGGCTTGTTCAGACATTGCTGTATGCTGATTTCTTCTATTACTACTTCCATAGGTATAAAATCACTGTTTGTAAAAAATGGTATGATCATTTCTTCTTGTTAGTGTGACTTATGTTTCTTTCTTGACCTGCAGTTGGAAGAACAACAAGAAGCTCCAGCTACCTGCTTAAATTCTTTTAGCTATTTTTAGCCAGCAAATTCAGGGGATATGAATGTGTATTTTCAGATACAGGTGCTTAGCTTCTTCTCTTGTCCTCATTCCTTTATAGCACCTTGTATAGTGTGTGGAACAGGTTACATATAATCATTTACCCATAAAAGAAAGTACAGTACATGAGAAACATATTCGATATTTGTTGTCCTAATTTGAAAAACTAAACCTTCGAACATTATATTGCACTGAGTGATGAGTTTTGATACTTCGTTATTTATAGAGCCTTATTTTTGCCAGTTTCAGTCATATCTTCTGCGTGCTGCAACCTTTCACTTCTTTGAGCCTTCTTATAGGTTGTAGTAATTTATCTATGTATACAGACTGCCATAGTTTAACTATGTGCTGAATCCCTTTTCTTCCCCCTATTCAAATTCTAACTCATTATGTTATGCTCTTTCTATAATGGTTCCTTGTACATAATCAATATCATTACAATTGTAGAGGAGTCCAATTAATGTATTATTACTTACAGTTGAAAATGGTCAGCTCAAGAAAAATTACAGAAATATTCAAGAAAAGTCTGTCATCTTTTTATACATGGCTATACTAAGTTATTAGATTGTGTATTCGCATGTACAAGGCCCTATACAAATCCCACCTGGGCTGCGCGTCTTAATGCACCAGCGAGGGTGGTAAGTCGGCGGACTGTATTTGTAGTACCAGTACTTATCTAAGCCTGTACATAATATTTACTAAAATTTGCTTCAAAGCCTGCATTAGCAAAGAGACCAGGCAATTTTAGGATTTCTAGCATATTTCAAACACCATTGTTGCCGAGGCAATCAAGTAAAATCATCCCGATTATCGATGCAAGAACAAATACGTCATCTTTGGTGACCACCACTGCATACAATTTGTGTACCGAAGGAATCATGAATTACTGTACGCCCTCATCAAAAATGTTTTTTCCAGATGAAACAGAGAGCAACAAGAACTGAATTGGAGAATTCAATGAAAGTTTTAAAAGGATATGGAGGATAAGCATTTGTCCAAATTCAAAAATCTTGATGGTCTAAAATGGCATAGAAAGTATCAGAAATGAGCTTTGATGATGTTGATTTCTAAGATGGCACAGAGGATATTGTTACCTAATGACCATTGGCATGGCCACCCTTTCTAACTGAAGTCAATTTGACTAAAAAAAAGCAAAATTTGAAGTTACTAGTGCATTATTTCTCCAAAGAAGACTATGTGGTACTATTATTTATTTATTATTAATTTTTTTAAAGTTTATAGTTAGATATATATTAATTAAAAGACCTAATATTACATCAAGTTCATGAGCTTTAAAGTTTAGCTATTGGAGAATATAATTACAGTACTAGTTACCATTGACAACAAGTAATTTTTTTAATTTTATTACAACCTTTCAATAATAAATAAAAATTATTATTAAAATTCTAAACAAAATAATTATTTATAATTTCAAGAGCATATGTATAGTTTATAAATATTTAAGGGCTTTGAATAAATTATGTTAGGAGCTTTGGTATAATAAATAATATTTGAGAGGGACGGTTTTGATAGTAAATAATATGAATTTGGAAGGTAAAATGGTATATATGTAAATTTTTTTCATTTAAAATTACAAAATTACGTGTGGTCAATGTTTATTTATTGATAGTACACCAAATTGTCCTTAATTTTGCGCCGTACGAGTGTCATGATAATCTCGCCAGTAGAAAAAAGCGGGCCTGATGGCCCACCAAATTTGGCAGAGACCAGACAACATTAAGCCCAATTTGGCATAATTCAGAAGGTTGGATCCAAGTTATAGCGCTTAGTAAGTCCACACGTCACATGGTAAAGCCCAATACCTGTAAAGCCCAATCAGACAAGTATCTGAGAGATCACCTAGGATGGGCAGACCAACAACACATTGGTTCTGACTAAGAAACCTAGCCCACCAAATTTGGCAGAGCCCCGACAACATTAAGCCCAATTCGGCAGAATTCAGAAGGTTGGATCCAAGTTGTAGCACTTAATAAGCCCACACGTCACACGGTAAAGCCCAATACCCGTAAGGCCCAATCAGACAAGTATCTGAAGGATCACCTAGGATGGGCAGACCAACAACACATTGGTTCTGACTAAGAAACATATACCGGAGTATAAGTTGTGCATGAAAACTTCATTGCATGGACAACACTCTAAAAGGGAAACCTCTTCCGCAGATTTAGGAGCATAAGTCATGTAGGAAAATTTTCCTACATTGACATCTCCCAACTAGGAAATGATCTCCAGCAAGATCTTTTTCCCTAAACTACGTCACCAAAGGCCTAGCCGAACAAAGACTCTCACATTATAAATAAGAATTAGAGTTGATAACAAAATGGACACTACAAAATCCAATTTACAATTTTAAGCCTTTCCCAAGCCTTTATCGAAATTTATTTTACGAAGGATTGCAATGATTGTACGCCTCAATGGAGCCAAAGTAGAAACTGGCGCAAATCTTGCAAAAAAAGGTTTTGACCGATGCAATATTTAATTATTTGCAAATTATATGAATATTTGTCTTAATAGCATATATAAGTAACATGATACTAATTGCAATGATATAAATTATATGAATATTTGTCTTTATAGACCCGATAGTTTCAAAGGTTGTGACTAGTCCTCCTACTCTAGAAGCAACGAGGACATACATTCACATTTTTTTGTTTTATACTTTGGGTGGAATAGTTTTTGACAATAACAATCATTACGTTCGACTAGGATGGAAGACACCTTTTTCTGCCTATAGATAGATTGCAGAAATTTCGTGCAATTGATTAGGGTAGTGGGATCCCGACCCACTGTATCGTTGACTTGATGAAGGATAAAGTTTGAGGTAAGACATTTGTAGATGTACGATGGTGTTGTAGGTGTGACTCTTTATTTATGTTGATATACTGATATATTAATTTATTCAGCAAATTGACATTTTCCTTTTTATCTTATTCTTTGTACAATATTGTTGGTACGAGTATATGCATACATGCAATCCGATTTTGAAATTTTGTGATCATCATGTGATTCATAAATAGAATGTTAACGTCAGAGTAATCAGGAACATCACTGTCATGAAGTTGGAGACAACGTGTATAACTGTAGGTAATCAACGAAATGAAGACAATTGGTACTTTTATTTGATGACTATAGGCGATTATGGTGGAGATGGTATTGAGTAACTTAGAACAACCCCCTGTATCAGAAAGTAAGGATGACAACAAGCTTTTCATCCTCTAGGGGGTTGTTATTTTCACCGAGAATACGCTCACAGTATTTGGGAGGGAGCCTGGGAGGTGTTGAATGCATATTATGGGTAGACAAGTTGTGTCAGAACCTCCATTGCACCTCACGTCTTCGACAAAGATCACAACTCAAATGTTCAATGAAAGATGTGAGGATATTTATAAGAGAAAGGGGAGTAGCTAGCCGTTATTCAAATATTATAGTTGTTACTCAACATGCGGTTTTTGAAAAGCCATACGATTTTCAAAAACTGCACAACCAACGCTATCCATGGATAACGAAGATGGATAAATTTATCCATGGTCGAGGGATGAATAGAGGATGGATACACTTTATCCATACCATTGGAGTCCCAAAAATGGATAAGTATGGATAAAACTTATCCATTTTAGGGGTTATCCATCTCCATTGGAGACAGTCTAACATGTGATAGAGAAAAGTATAAAAAAGTTTTCATATTATGGACTTAAGACAATTTTAACCCTAAAATGCAACTTTTATAAATCCAAACTTTTCTTTCAAAGTTTAGCATTATAATATTATAAATTAAGCATGACTGTCAAGATAGTTAGGTCGGGTCTAGACATCCCGCATGCTGGAGGGTTGAGTCTACCTAAAACTCGACTAAAGATAATTTGGTAACTATTTTAATTAGTTTGAATGTTGCCAATGATAGTCTTGTTAGGTTCTTAAGATATGCCTTAGAATGCATTATTGTTCAACATTTTTATTAGTTCTTTGGTATGCTCCCTTTTTTGGGTGTGATCATATTAACATTAATGCACCAGATCCCATCATAACTCCATAGTGAAGCGTGCATGGGCGAGAGTTGTACTAGGATAGATGACCTCCTAGGAAGTCCTCGTGTTGCACCATTCCCTTGACACCTCCTACCCCAAATGTCGCAAACAAGATTCGAATCTTGAACTTGTGATACCATCTGCCACAAGTCTACCAACTGAGTTAGTACCACATTGGTGTTTCTATTGTTCTTCTGTCTAGTACAATGACAGCGCTCCTGCGTTGATAAATTAGAACTTATTATCAGAGGCTTTGAAATTGACTATGATGGAAATTTCCATTAAGGTTGGCTCCATTCGTAAAAGAACTCATATATATGCTTGAGGCCTCTTTGAGGTTAGTGAAGAGGGGTACCTATTCGAGAATTCCTGGAACTAAAAGCAGAAGAGCTATGCAATTAAATGGGAAGGCAGTCGCAGTGCAGTTAAGGATCAAATTAAGATTAAGTGAGATTAATCAAATTTAATCGGTTTAATTTAATTATAATACATAATTTAATTTTTACTAATTTACAGCTGAATTTAATTTTACAGGTACCTAGACTTGTTTAGGAACAACCAAAATAGCACAACATAAGTAACAATAAGTGATAGCAAGTTGACACTTAGCAACATCACTCTACCCGTAAATAGCAATATGTAAACTCTAAAACTAACATTCAATCATTTGAAAATGAACTTTATAAATTAGATCAGTAAAAATAAGTTATAGCGATAAATTGACAAGTCGGCTGGATCGATTAATCGGTGACTCGCCGATATTTCGGAGTCCGCTAAACCCCAACCGATTTCACCCAATTCGATTCGATCAAACCCCAAATTACGATTAATCGCTGATTAATCGGCAATTTTTTGCCGCATTAATAACATAGCAGAAGAGTTTCACTACATAAACAACACCAGGGGACAATGAACATTATATAACATAACTCCCCCAGCTTAAACATTTCTCCTCGTGCTAACCTTTCAAATGATGCATTAGCCCTATAAATATGAAAATATCTCATCTTACGCTGTAAAAATCACAACTCACTAGAATGATAGAAAATAGGAAATTGGACCTTTCCGATTTCTTGCAGGCATACAGTTTAACTCACTATCTCTGTTGCTCTAACCAATTTAGCTGTATCCAACCTACTGACAGACTCTACAATTGTGTATATGTATGAAATCTATATCCCATAGAAGTCATCTTATATATCCAAGGGAATAAAATTCACATCCAATGGTTGTCATTTCATTCGCACAGTTGGAAAGCTGTTGCTGACTAACGACATGGTGAGGCTTCAGTTTTCTTGGAGAAACTAGATCCAACTCCTGAAAAAAAGAAGTATGGTTGTAGGATACTTGGAAATTTAGATACATCACTGGAAGAAGAAGAAAGTAAACACTGATTATTAGTTCAAATAGTCACCTTTTTATTTGTACTTCTCCATTATTCTCCGTGCCTCTTCTAAAGAATCATCGGGGTCAGAAGAGCCTCCAGACCCTCCACCTCCTCTTGGGCCTTCATCCTTGTTCAAAGCTATGAACACAAAATATATGAGACCCATCACGCCCTGCATACAAAAACAAATTAATCTTCTTACAGCCATTTAGTTATACTAGTTCATAATAGTGTGAATATTTATGTTGACCTATTTTAAATTTTAATACCAAAGATATTTTTCATCATCAACTTGAAAAGAGGGTTATATAAAGACTGAAAAAGAAGATGCCATACAGTAATGAATGAAATAATAAGGGTATGGTACAAGTATTAGACAACAACAATCTTCCAGGAGACAAGACGACATAGATAAAGATCCATACTCATCTCAAAAACACATTGCATCACCCAGATAACAGAATGAAGGGCTTCCATTAATATTTTTACTTTTCTGTCCAGGAGTGTTTGTATTTTCAGGAATGGGCTTTGATGATGATGATGATGTCCAGGAGTGTTTGTATTTTGAAGAAAAAAACTCTCTTAAATACACAAAGCACATATTCGAAAGAAAGCCCATAGCATCCATAATAATCCGATCATGTGATAAGGAGCTACCGAAGACCCGAACCAACTATTACTTTCCTGCCAAAACCCCAAACAAAGGCACACGGGATAAGGGACCATATTGCCCTTGCTTAAAATGCTCAACAATTCCACCCAAGAAGAACATCACTAAGAACCCATTTTGTTAATAATTTATGTTGTATATAAGTTCTAATATTAGACACTCGCACTGCACAGTTTCATACTGACTGAAAAACAAAAAGGTAGTAGTAGGCCACAGATCTCCATGGTATTTTATTGTTATATGTAGGCTACATAGTACATACACCACATTGAAAAAAAAAACACCCATGCAAGCGTGTATGTTGTTTCAGACATGGAAATGCCACTCTCCCACAATAGTAAACCAATTAATCTGAATAACTGTAAGATAAGTCCTACTGCAATGATGAAGAAATAGAAGTTTCTGAAATTTTGCTTATAACATGCGAAGAAAACATAAAATAAGTTTCATCTTCACAGTAAAGAGTATTTGGGGCATTTTTATGGCATCATCTAAATAGGATAAAAACCTGTTAGAACATGCATGTGCAACGACAAAACCACCTACCTTACACCTAAATGGGTGCCTTGAAAGCAGGAATAATATTAATGAAGAACAAAAATGTCCTTCCCACTTTTTGGATTTTGGCCAATTCAAGTTGAGACAAATGTTTCCACTAAGATTTCAGTACAAAGGACAACCCGTAGATTCAATTTTCGATACCATTCATCATAATTGGAGGGTCTTGAAGGAGTCTGGAATTGTATTTAAAGAGGTAGTAGTTAGGTAGGATGTGTGCATGAATAGAAGTGTCACTGTCAGGAAAGGGGTTGAGTTTTGGGAATCTCTTGGATGGTTTGGAAAGGAAGAGTTTGCAGGACAACAAACAAAACCTTTCTGAGATCACCTATCCCTTTGTTCTCCCATAATGTTTGCCCCTCTCCTAGTTCATCTAAAGAACCCAGCTTTTTGACTCACAATTAACAATGAGAGAGACTAAAGAAGAAATTGTGGGCAAAGGAATGGGAGCTGAGCTTTGTGGAGCTTTCGACATGGCTGCCTAAGGGAGAGGAGAGGGCAAGATGTTAGCTTTGGAACTTCCTTTCCCAGGCCACCCATGTCCAAGGTTTCCCATTGCTCCTCCCATTCCTTGTAAATCACCACATAATGGTAGAAAAAAGTTCTTCAAAAGCCAACTATAAACAATGAGAGTGGAGAAAAGGGGCAGGAAGATCCATTCTTGAGGTTAAGGCTTAAGGATGACTAAATATTTTAAGAAAATATTCCTCGCAATCACCTTAGAAAACATTTTTCACATTACTGAGAAAAAACCTTAAAGAGTAGGGATAATCTTCATAGTTGAATACTACATTCCTTCTCCGTCTTTCTCTCCACACCTTCTCTTTTATTTATTTATTTATACTCTTCTGTGCAGTTTTCCTAAAAAAACCTTTAACGTTAAAGATAAACTATTCACTCTATTTCATCGCATCAATCTAGAACATGAGATCGTTTGCCCACATATAGAACACTCTAGAAAACTGTTCTAGGCATTCCAACTTCTTAATTAAAACATTTTGGTGTCTATTACAATTACAAGGTAAATATGCTGGTCATTAGAAGAAAATTATATGGATCCACATTAGACGAAAATGATGTGGATCCACATTCACCACAAAGGATTTCATTATAAGCCTCAATCACTTTGTGTATTAACATTAGCATAAACTTCCACAGTAAATGGTTAAAGGGGTAGAGATAATCTCTCTTCAACTGTATCCTTGATAATGAACAAGGATGCGTTGATGATGAGAATGAGATGAACGTGAAAATTTCCATCCATGGAGACAAATCTCTTTAAATTTAGAACTTAGCCTTTATAGCCCTTAAAGAAGAAACAATACCAAAGAAGATATATTTAAGAACTTCACGATCAAGTTACATGCGATTTCCATGACATCTTATGAATGAATTGCAAAGAGGGATTCAAATAAAATATCAGAAGGGTTGTACAGATAGAAATGGCGATGATAAGAATAATAACTAGAAATAGTAAAAGCGATAGCATGAATGGTTCAGTAGTTATTTAGTTATAATAGTGAAAACTAAAATTAACTGATGTAATAGTACAACAATAATATGGAATAATTTTGACGTAGGCGGGTAGTATTATGGGTTAGTTTAGTAATATTAATATTGAAATTGGGTTTATTATAGTAAAGCCCATATTAATTAGGGCTAGATTAGTTAGCTTGCCAAAGAAGTTAGGGAGGTTATAAATAAGGCAAATAAACATTGTTCTTGGGAGATTATTTATCTTCGAATTAGGGTTTATTATTGATCTAGCTTAGTTGTAGTTTAGAATCCATCAATTGGTATCAGAGCCGAAATTGGTATCAAAGCCGAAACGGTTCTAACTAGTCATTTGATTGATTATTTGGAGAAGAGAAAATAAGAGAAGAAAGTTGATTGAAGAACTCCATCAAGATAATCACTTTGTTGTACAAGATTTGTCGTCGGAGCCCCATCGTTGCCGCACCACGTCCGCCGTCGCTCCAACACCACTAGTGCCATCAACCCAGTCCTAGGTCCCCCATCTCGATCAGATCAGGTCAATCACAGCCCGCTGCCTTCACGCAACACCACAACCAGATCAACCCTTTCGCCACCATCTTTGTCGTCAGCACTCCTTATTCGTTGATGAACGCCGCCGCTGCCCTCGTAGGCCGCAGCCCCGATCACCCTCCCTTTTCGTGACCAATTCTTTTTTTTTCCTTTGTTAGAAGTCGTGTGAAGAAGAATAAACAAGTTTTCAAACCCAGGTCCTTCCTTAATTGCAAATCAACCCCTGGCCAAATTTTATGAGTAAAAACGCCTTAGAAAGGAAAAAAAAACAATATTCATCACTGTCATTGTTCATCGGGCATTGTTCCACTAGGTTATTTACACCCCAGAACAAGTCAGAGCACTTCCGCATTAAAAATAAATAAATAAATATATCAGTGACTCATATTATCCCCAATATCCATACCACTATTATCCCACCTATCAATACCACTATAGCCCAAGCCCAAATCAATGCCCATATCCAATGGTTTCCTGTGCTTATTACACACATTTTTACTATCCTACACCACAATACACCTTTGTCCCCTTTTACCCCCAACCTGAATCCATTTCTCTTACGCCACCACCACCCCCAGTGACCAATGACATAAACCCCATTATCACCTCCGTTGTGTAGCAAGTTAATGTAGCCAAGGAGAATATTTTGAGATAAGTTAAAGACCGGCTAACTACTTCTCTTGATGCATTTTTCAATGACTGGAGAGAGCAAGCACAAGCAAGGGCAAAGGGGCATCACCAGCAAAAAGGAGTGATACTATGGGACATGACATTGGTTACACCTCATCCACCGACTTCAAAAGTCTCATTTGGTCTCACCATCAACATACTCAACTTCCAAAAGGTGAGCCCTTTGACTTGTGCGATTTCTTCCCTATTTTTGTTCAAGTGGATGATTGAGGTTTCCAGAGAGGCAAAGGCACATGACGATAATCAAGTTGCTCCCTATTAGGATATTTTTATGGGACGAGCTTATGGGCATGAGTGTGCTCAGCACGTCTGTTCTGAATTATTGTTTTTTGGTCACTTGGCAATTTTTCTGGGTTGGTGTTATCTATGGCAAAGTTCGAGGTCTACTGCTTCGAGTGCACTTCACATTGTGTTCTGTGATCAGTTGCTTGTGTTAACTTATTTGACTCCACGCTCAAGGACGAGCATCTTCAACCCGGGGAGGTTCATGTAAGCGAGTAGTATTTTGGGTTACTTCAGTAATATTAATATTATAATTGGGCCAATTATAGTAAAGCCCATATTAATTAGAGTTAGATTAGTTAGCTTGCCAAAGCATTTAACATTGTTCTTGGTGACTGGTTGATTGAATAAGGCAAAGCATCTAACAATGTTCTTGGTGACTGATTGATTAAATAAAATTTATGTTTCATTATTTATCTTCGAATTAGGGTTTATCATAGGCCTAGCTTAGTTTTAGTTTTAGCTTAGAAATAGTATTTGGGGCATTTTTAATGGCATCACCTATATAAGATAAAGAATAGTTATTTTCTTAGCGAGACTGTGAAATTCATTCATCCAGAAAGGAGTTGATAAGAAATTCATCCAAAATTTTAATTATGCACGGTAATTGACCAACATGGCAGATTTCATACTGGTGAAAGCAAGTTGGACATACCAATACAAAAAATGCTGTTGATAGGAAGGATTTAAGTACAAACAAGGCAATGGCTCCTACAACCCCAGTTACAGCAATCCTTGCAACTGGTCGTGGGACAGAATCCTAACACCAAAAAGAGGTACGTTGAGTGTGTTAATGTCATTGGACAATCATATGTATACCAATTAATTAGAAAATGAGGAAGGGAAAGTAAAATAAAAAGAAATTAACATACAGGCACAAGATCTGTCCCAGCCTCAACTCCATCCTTCCCAACCTTCCAAGCTGTTTGAAGAACTATTTCAATTAAGGCGTCAGCAAAAGACAGTAAATAAAGGAACTATATTACAAAGTGAAATTATGTCTATTATTCTTGTCATCCAGCTAGTGACTGTACAAGCTAAAGCACTCACACCTGGATTCAACTCAGCATCTTAGTACTTAGTATTCACTCAAACTGGTATTTAAAAAAGGACAAGAAACTCCCAATGATCACACAAGAGAATAAAATGTGACTTTTATTGCTTGAACAACGTTTTGATTAAATCACCTAGCTCTCTTGGTTTTTATCTCAGTTGCAGAATTGCAGTTTAGACCAAGTCTGATATGGTACTTTAGACTTGTAGGGTGATTTGATTTTTCACAATTTTAAAATAGAACTTACGAAGTGACTTTCATTAGGTCCGTGCATTGTTATTTAGGAAAAATAAACAAAATGCATTATTAACTCAAGGTTGTCTTATCTTTTCACCAACTAATAAATGTTACATGAGAAATTAGCAAACGAAAAAAAGGGTGTGCTCTTTAATATCAGTTGTTGCCTAAGAATTATGAGGTGGCATGACATAATGGTTGTAGTCCTTATCGAGTGTAGGATTCAAGAGAATGCCATGTACTTAAAAGACCAGAACTGCAAATCTAACCATAATTTAAATCAATTGGAAAAATACACTACTTAAAATCATTGTCAACCCTGTCAACTAGCCTTTGGTTGCTTCTGTATGATATGCATTCCTGAATCTTGAATGTAAATGAAACATCGCAGCACCGTGGCAAGTCATAACTGTGCATTTGTGATGTTACAACTTATTGAGATTCAATATATATAACTTCATCTGACCAACCAAGTTCAATCTGTAAGCGGGTTATTATACTTGGCTGATGCAAAGAGTAAAGTTGACACCAACAAAATCATAGAATGAAATCATACGGATGCTTGGTTTGGTAGGTTACTGATATAAGAAGGCTAGTTGTGTCAGGGTCCCATACATGCGCTCCAATGAAGCTGTTATAGATGTTTTGCTCCCCCTTTTTATTTGGTTTTATAATGTGGAGGGTTAATGCCTTTTAGAAGGTACTAATGTATGGACGCAATGTAATCAGATTCTCAATAGGTCTTGTGGCCTATTAGGTTCTGGTTGTAGTCATCTGGATGTGTGACCTTAAGGCTAATCATCATTAAACAATTTTCACTTAGTTCAATCACATGTCGAAACCCATATTTTGATTTTAGTTTCTTATAGTAGTTAGTTTTGGGCATTGCTTAACTCACACATATAGTTTTCTCAATATCTCTTGTATGGGTTCTACTCAGACTTACTCTCTGTCCTAATTAAACTTGTATGGGTTTGACTCAAACTTGCGCTCTATTCTAATTAAACTTTCTCAGATAAACCCCCTCACATTATTTTTTGAGCAGTTGGGAAACAATCAAATCTCCAATGCAAATGGAAAGATCATATCTTCATCGTTTCACCGACAATTAAGCATTCATTCATTGTTACGGCCAAGTGATCTCCCAACATTAAAACGCATTCATATATATTTTTGAAAAGACCATAATTTGGTGACAGTACGGCATTTCATCAAACAATGAAGACGCATTTACAACTACAATATATAAGCCGCAAATACATTACGAAATCACACCACACGGAAGCAAAAGGAGAAAAAAGGGCGAAGGTAACCAACCTTTGAGGATTTCGGATTGGGCAGCAACGATTTGTAGTGGGCGTGGTTTTGGTTTGAGCCTCGTCATGACCTTATTTGAGAATAGCAGTGGTGGTTGGCGGTGTTGTGGTAGGGAATTGGAAGAGGACTCGAAGAAGGAACTTGTGCAACTGCGGAGGCAAAGAGAAGAAGAAGAGTGGCATTGGTGGTAGCAGTTAGTGGTGTTGCGACTGCGACTGCGACTGCGACTGCGATTGCGATGAAAGGGCAACTGAGAACAGAGAACCAAGCCAAGGGACGCGAGCGAAGCCATTAACTTCTTATCTATCTTATGTTTTCGCAGTGTACGTATGTTAAGTTGGTTCAGGAACTCAATTCTTACCCAATACGCCGCTTTGATTATTTTTGTTGGGTGGGGGGCCTGCAATTTTGTTGAGACCATGTAGCTCAATTCCAACGACTGGTTGATAATGGCACTCACAATATCGAATTAGAGGCACTACAATTACGGGTGGGCACAGGACGGGATGAATTTCATCCTTATCTCATCACGTTCATTCGGGAAACGGATTCAAGACGGGACGAGATGAACATGTACTAAATAATCTTCAAATGAAGAATTACAAAAAAAAATAAAAAATTATCTCACATTGTTCATACACCAATAATGTCTAATTTATGTACATATCACTTTCATCATAACTATATAAAATTTCATATAAAATTTCATCTCACATTACTACTAATTTTATCTTGTATGAATGATATAAGTTGTAAAGTTATCTTAATATAAGTTCAAAAATGAAAAATATTGCTCAATGAACAAGTTTTCAACTACATAATTCTTACACTACACCAAAAACCCCCATTAGCAACGGTTCTATACTGTGGGCGTAAGCCATTGTCACGGCTAAGGGCCGTGGGCTACAGAGGCGTCGCGAAATTCCTTGTAACGGCTATAAACCGTTGCTAAACATTGTAGCAACGGTTTTATGCTTGAGTGGGGGAGGTGATTTTCAGCATTTAGCCATGGTTCTAAACCGTTGCAAGAACAATAGCAACGGTTTTTAGCCGTGGCAAAAATAGCCACGGTTTTAAATCGTGACAAGGTGTAGATATTAGCAACGGTTATAAACCGTGGATAACGAGGTCGCAACGGTTTTTAGCCGTGGCTAACGCTGGCCACGGTTTTAAACCGTGGCTAAACAGTGAGAAATAAACTGTGGTAAACGTGATAGCAACGGTTTTAAGCCGTGGCTAACCTTGGCCACGGTTGTAAGCCGTAGCAACTGATGAAGACCGCCCACGGTTCCTAGCCGTGGCAATCTGTAACCACGGTTGTAAGTCGTTGGTAATTAAACAAAATTCAAAAAAAAAATTTGTTTTGTTGCAACGGTTTCAAACCGTTACACATTAATATAATCGAAAAAAAAATTTATATATTTTTTTTGCTGCTGCAGCAAAATCACAGCCGTGGCACCTGCAAAATCAGTCCTTACAGATAGTCCACACAAATGAGACAAAAGAATCATGAATTGGATGAACTAATTCAGCTCTAATTCAGCCTGACTTAAACAAATTAATTATCAATAATAATTCAACATATTACAAGCAATTGGTCATCGTGATTGCTCCAAACCTCCAACATTATCACTTAATCAATTACATAATTATTCCTAATACAACTGGGTGATGTCCCTTTCAAAACACCTCCATGTTAGGCCAATCAGTTGCCTAGGTTACTAGATGCCAATAGATCCAACGGTTGTCGTTAACATCATGCAAAAAAGGTGGGTTCTACCAGTAACACTGCGAAAATTAAAATCTACTAGTCCTTTTCCAGATGAGTTCTGCTAGATAGCTTCTAAAGCTGAAACTATGGGAGCTACATCCGATCCACTAGCAAGAAAACCAAGTCTGGTGAAATCATTTTCCATCTCAGCATAGTCCTCATTTACAGCATGGACAACAACATCAATCAAAATCTGTTTATTTTGCTGCAAATACAAAAGGATAAAGAGAGTGAGCACCATGTTGCAAATAGACCAGAAGACAACCTGTTCCTGTGCATGTATATGTGTACCATATGGCACAGCACAACTTCTAAAATCTAAAAATAGTAGATTTAGGAATATCCAAAGAGATACCATATAACCATTCTGTTCTGAATGAACACATATTTGACAAGGGAAATTTCGGATTCAAGCTGATGAGAAACAATACGCACCACTGTGCGATAATTCTGTTTTTCTTTTCCCTTTTGGTTTTTTTTCTTTTATATTTCATATTTCTTCCTATTCATAATCAAACTTTATTCGATATGTCACTTTACATGAAACTTAGCAAATAGTTAATGATATCAAGCTAATATTAGAATGTGAAAATTTTCATAACAATCATTATGACATAAATATTCAAGGAACGAAGAACAAAGAGGGGCAGTTTCAGGGCCTTTTGGTTTTTTTTTTTTTTTTTTTTTGTTTGCAGTAGTAGGTAATTGCTCTGTTTTCAGCAGCAACCCTATCAGGTTCTGTTTCAGCAGCAACTTGTTTGGTTTTGTTTTTAGCAGTGGTTACACGTCCGTTTGGTAATTGCTCTGAAGTATGTTTGTTGAATTGGGTGTTATTCTTTGGTGAAGTCACTTTTTGAGAAAATTATGGATATAGTTGAGATTTTTCAGTGACATGCCTAACATATCTATGCATTCCTTATGCTGGGTTTTTTCTACCAGAAAAAATGAAAAAACCAAACAAACTAAACAAATACGATCCAGTTAGTAGTTCTGATCAAGAAAACTGCTACGGTGACATTAGAAGATGTGCTTCTTCCTATGGGTTTCTTCTTTGTACTAGATTAGACTTGAGGATAGGCAAGCAAACTTGTTACGTTGCAATCCCATTACCATTGAATGGATTCATGTGCAGTCCTCCCAAGTATAGAATGGTGTCAGATGTAACTTCCTGTAGGTAAGTTCAAAATGTTTTCTTAGGAGAACTTAAATGCATGAGTAGAAGAAGTCGAGTGTTGATTGTTTCTTATTCAATTTACTTCCATAGTTCCATACCAACTTTAGCAATCCTCCTAATTTTCATAGATTTGAGTATATGATTTACTTTCTTAGTCAGAAATTTATTCTCATGGTTGAATCTCATACTTCTATACCCAAAAAGTGCTTGAGAGGAACCAAACCCTTTGTATGGATATTCTTACATACCCCGGTAACAACTAAGTCACCGACATATACAACTAATGAAATAAAGCCCTAGAAACTGACAGAAGAATATTGCATGATCGTATTTACTGGTTTGATTCATGACATAAGAGCTAACTGAAGTATCCATTCTAATTGGTTACTCAATTCCATTCTTATTATGCTGAACAAAAAAAAAGTAAGAAGAAGAGGAAAAAAACACATTCTAGATAAAGCAATCAAACTTCAGTATCCTCAGGGCATGTTTTACATGAGACAGCTGAAGTGAAGAAACTAAAAGGCTAGATTAATGCTCAAAATTTATCACTTCAACTAACCACATGATAGGTAGAATATTTGAAGAGAATGTAAAGGTACCTGATTCCGGTATGAATAGAAATCATTGGATCCAAGAATCGTAATATCAAGACCTGCATGAGAAATTTTGTTAGGACTAGGATACTCGAAGTTCATAATCTTAAACAAATGAACAAAAAGCACCAGCAATACCTTGCAAGAGCAGCTTCTGTAGTACAACACCAAACTGGGCAACAGTTTCAACCTGAATGCACAAAGAAAATGCGACTTTTTAGGACAAGTATCCAATATTGGAGTTTCTACCATCCTGACAACAAAACTTACTTTTTCAAAAAAACAAAAAAAATTTGAAAGGAAACTAACAAAGACCAGGCAGCATATACTTAAAAAATCCGCATATCTGTACTGTATACACTATACAAACAACAGCTTGAAATGCTTAACAATAGTTACAACAGATTTAACACATGAAACAAAATAAATGAATCTGTGGATTGAAGTTAGACAACAAGAAGCTTGACAAATAAATAATTTTTTATGAAGTGGCTATGATCAATACAAATCTCATATGAACTCATCAGAAGCTTCAACTTTTCTATATTATATAAGTTATGAAATGGAGTCCATTGATTGGACAAAAACAAAAACAAAAACAAAAAAAAGAAAACATGAACCTATTTTGAGAACTTCCAGCAGAAGCCTGTGAGTTCCCTACATTATGTTAGCCAGCCTTTTTGTATTTAAGAATAGATATCACAGAACTGATTCCAGACATAACATCAACCCATAAACATATTATGAGTGTATAGTTTACTGCAAGAAAAGTGAGAAGTACATGAGCATTTCACATTACCACTTCAGCAGTCCGGGCACTGTTAATTCATGCAATTCAAAAAAATTGATGTTCTTTATGCTTGAGTTTAGTAGATGTTAAGGATAGTTATAATAGAAATGTAAGAAGAACAAAACTATAGAAGAATAAAAAATAAAAATACACCTGCGATAGTAAACGAGCCATTCCCAAAAGTCGCTCTTGATAATTCCCAAAAGTCCCTTACAGCCAGCATATCTGATTTGATAGGCACAAGGTGGGTGTGTAGTTACTGAAAATCTTTGCAAAACATTAGAAACAATTTAAAAACCTTTATTACAGTGAAAAAACTAAATATAACTGCAAAAAAAGAGTAAACAATAGCAAATTTTGGGACTTACTGCAAGGGACGATCTGCTGATGCTGCGAGGTACACACTGATGCTGCTGCTGCGAGGGATGAACTGCTGCTCTGCGAGGGACACACTGATGCGAGCTTGCTGCTGCTCGCAAACCAGAGTGCGCTCTGTTTCACTGCAGAGTACCCACTGGCCAAATCTTCGAACCACTTGCGCTGATGCCATTTCAGCTGCCATTGTCCTTTGCCATACTTCAACAAATGTTTGTATTCAATAATCAAATTACACCAACTATGAAGATTGACAACTTGTCACTGTTAAATATCTGTTGATGAAAGAATCTGGAAAGGGCAGAGTGCAGAAGGGAATATTGAACTCATGCAATTGAGACAGGAGTTCCCAATAAATGGATAAGAACTAAAACACAATGCAGATCTGTAGAAGCTCAAGGAGTGAAACCAAGAAACAACAGAACTATTGACAAATAAATGATATACACAACAAAAGTATGTAGAAACCTTGGCCAATTGCTGAGTCTGGATGATATTTATGCACATCTGAAACACAGGTTCTGCAAACTGAGCAAACCCAGAACCTAATGCCTGAAACAGATAGAACAAGAGTATAAAAACTCTGTTGTTTCATTCGGTCTAGAAGAGACTTCCAAAAGTTTAAAAAAAAAAGAAGTCGTGTAGAAAGAGTTTTATGGTGGAATAACTATAAGTTAAAAGTATTAGTTCGACATGAGCCTGACAACTGTTTAATCAAATAAAACCTTTTTAAATGACTCAGGCAAGGGAAAAAGATACCTGTGTTATAGATGTAAAACACTCGAGCAAGGGAAAAAGATCTCTGTCGGCATTCGAAAGCTGCTGCCACTTTGTAATCAGTGGAGGCATTAAAATCTCAAGATATCTTGGCTGTAATTCATCATCATAGAGAACAAGTTAACTTACTATTTTTGTTCAATACTGGCAGCCAACAAGACGAAACACACTACATGATACCTGAAGGTTTCGTTAGCATCATATACAATCCGAAGGTTTCGTTTCTAAAGGAGTTTAGACAAAAAGGGATTAGCAAGTGTCAGATATTTGACATAATAGCCAAAATGTAAAGTGAAAGACCACTTATATAAAAAAACCTAATATTTCCATTAGGAGATCTTCTAGCTCTAAGAAGCCATTTTTATATATCAATCACAGGACAGCCAGCTTAATAGGTGCTGAAAAATTAACATATTATAAATATATTTTATTTTTGTGCTACCCCCCTGAAAAGACTAATAAACCTCAACGGCAGATGTCGATTCTCAAGATTCTTTTAATATATTTACATGCACTAAAAACCGTCAAGTAAAACTTCACCTGCTGGTAAGCATTCAATCTTCCTGAAGGATCAATGTAGTGCATGGAATCTGGATGTCTAGGATTTCCATTTGAAGCTGAACAAAATTCAAATAATACTTTCAATGATTTGTCCTTTAAGTCGCAGGACCTGCTGTCCAACAAAACCCTCCAAAGCAGCAACTGTCACCCACAAATGCTCTAGCCCATCCCGCACTCGCACTGCCACACTAAGCAGCACACCATGCAGTACCCAGGCAACATGTTGACGTCTGGCTGCAACTTGCCTCGCAGCAACAGGCCATCAGCCAGCAAACACCACCTCCCCCTGTTCGCGACACCACGACTGTCCCTGCAGTAGTTCCTTGCAGCTATTCCAGGGTCTGTCTCGGCCCTGCAGTCATTCCTCGCAGCTATTCCAGGGTATGTCAAACTATCAGGAACAAGAAAAGGCATAAACAACTAATCCTAGACAAAAAAGCAAACGAAGTACAATAAAAAGGAACAAGGAAAGAAGCAAATACATTTTTCCTCACACAGACTGCATGTGAGTAGTTTTGGGGTGATTATGTCATTTACTTGATCCTCATTTTGACCAGTTACGCGACAGAAATTTGCATGAGCAATTTGAACAAAGCCAATCACCTTAAGGAAGCACCTGAAACAAAGAAAATAGTAATTCCTTGCTAAATGATAACAAATGTTCTGATATAGTATTGTTTGCACTAGCAGCTAGAACTTTCATAATCTAAAAGCTGCATTGTGATCTCAAAAAATTTATTTAAAAAAAAATACAGAGTACTATTGTTCTTATTTTCAAAAGTACATTTCAAAGTAACATGATCTGTGAAGCAATTTTCTTTTGAATGCAAGTTCTTTTCTTTTTAGGTGGTCAATCTAATCCATCATAGCTTTGTATGAATTTGACTTTTAAAAAAATTTAAAACACATGCGCACAGAGATACGAAAATAAATAATAAATCATTCAAACTGAAGTCATCACCAGAACAAATCATCTTGTAATAGCATGCGGTTTATTCCAGGTGTGTGGAATATCGTTTATCTTTTGCAGAGGATACACACAGTTACAGGACAAATCCACCTAAAGCTATCCCATTTTCAGAATAGCATGACCACTAGATGTTTTAGGAATGTAAGCATTCATTTGGCAATGAACCGCTGTTAATTTAACTGGAAGGTGTAAACTCAAACTACAAAACAAACCATATGGTTATGCAAAGCTATTACCAAATTCCATGTTTTAGCCAAACAAAAGTCTAGCAAAGTAAAAGGAATTTTAACCACAGAAAACAAGAGCAGAGCTTACCTAGGAGAATCAGTCAGGCTTCCTGCTTCATGTAATAGCTCAGCCGCTTTCTTTAGGAGAGACTCATATTCTTGAGAGAACGGTACAATATAAAGATCACCAATAGAACTTGCAACATAAGCACCTCCATGACATGTACTACAAGAATTAAAAGAATCCAGACTGGATTCGTTCTTCCTCTTTATAACATTGAAAAACCCAGTGGCAGCTTCTTGTTGATCATCCGTCAAACTGCTCTTCCATAACTCAAACTCTTGACACACAGTACAAAACTTTTTATAATTTTCAAGCTGAAGAACATGTAAGATTACAATTAAATGCAATGTACTAATGATCGGATTCAAGACAACTTTAATGCAGAATTAAGATATATATACATTGAAGAGAAATTAAGATATAACAAATAACTTCATAAACAGGTCATCAAATTTAAGGGAAAATGCAATCCTAAAATTAGCATGCCATGCCTTTTTGTCCATGTCTGGAGGATAGAAATTTGCACCAGGAGGTTTCAACATAGGGAATGCAGCTCTGTACTCAACACCCTTCCACCCTGGTATAGGTTTTGTGGATTCTGTAAGCAACTTAACAGCAGAGTCTGCACTAGTCAAGAACGCCTCATTCTCGTCAAGAGATGACCTGTTTACCAAAAGAAAAACCCTCAGGGCATGGTTGAATTAATTCACATCCATAGCCAAGGCTTCTTATTAGATTCCAGGTTTGCACAAATAAAGGAAGAACCACAACTGACAGCAAATTGGTGTTCCCTATCAAGTACAAAATTTCACAATTAAGGACCTTAACAGGCTTAACTTACGTTCAATATAACAATTAGACTGAGGTTCATGCTTGTGTCTTGCCAGTTTGTAACAAACAATTCTTCTGTGTGTTATGTGTTTTCTTTCTTAATTTTCTTTCTTAATTTCCCTAGATTAAAGCTTTAAATGTGCTCTTGCCAATAAGACCAATTTTATTAATTTCAAATTGTGAATTTTGGTACAAGAAAAATTAGTGACTTGATAATTGGAATTTATGTGAGACAACCACAAAAAAAAATAATAATTAAAAAAAAACTCACACACACACACACACAGATAAAAACCAGTTTGGGAACATAAAAACATGACCGCGTGTTGTTATTTATAGATGCAATCAATGAGGCTCAGCGCACACAGTAGTCAGGGTCTAAACATAATGTTGGGCATGTTGGCTAATTTAAATACTATATATAGTTGAACTAAGGTCATACCAATTGTTGCGAATGAGAATTCAAATAGAAGAAACAATGTTTCAAATGGGATGAGGCAAGCAATAGTCATTTTGTGGTTAAGTCTATAGATACTTGCACTTAAGCTTGATCTAGTTACCTTAAAATGAACAATCACGTGCCCGTAGTGTATTTTACTCAGCTCCTCTTTTGCTGCCACCATTACATTGCTTCCAACATAGTCGATGGCCTCAATCATCAAGTTCCACATGAGTTTTACACCATACGAAGAAATCACCAACGTCCAAATCCCCCATCATGTCTCCTTTTGGATCACTTTTGTAAAGTTTCGCCCCACTCTTGTATTTGAAGCATAAGGAAAGTCTGATCTCTGTTGCGGGGTTCAATGATCCATGACAAGCGCAAGAGAATTGGTGGTTTGGATCTAAAACCTCTATTGCTATCGCAATGACATTCCTTTCCCAATCACAAACTTTGTAAGTCCTTGACACTGAAGGAACAGGATTGCTTAGAGAAGGAAACCTCGCAACACCTTGAGAAGATGATGGTAATGGAGATGGAGGTAATGGAGATGGTGGTAATGGAGATGGAGGTAATGGATTTTCTGGTTGCCTTGTCGATTGTGCACGGGATGACGGTGTATCTTCAGTTATTTGAACAACTCCTTGTATTCCCTTACTTGTTGATGGTCTTACATAAGTTCCACTTTCAAGTATCTCTCGTATCCATCTATCATTTTCTTCCAATCTATCATATTTTTCTTCCCTTTTTTTTGCTTCCAATGTTTTTTCCAATAGCAATGAACGAGCGGGAAGTGCAACATCATACTTCCTTTTAGAGACAGTGGTTCCAACACAACGAGTACGTCCCCTCGCTTCTTGGCCAAACACTTGGCTTAGAGGATCATCATCAATAGTGAGGTCAGTGGTACCCTGAGTTGAAGATTCTTGCAAGGCAGCTTTTTTTGCTTTAACTTGTTCCTTCAAAAAAATGAAAAAATAAAATAAATCAGGACGCAAATAATATTCAAACAACTACAAAGTAAATTAAGAATTGGGTATAAAAGACATCATTGGGCACATACCATATATTGTTTAGAACCATGCGTAGGTTTTCCATCCTTTCCAGTGTGACATGAATCCATATGTCAGTGCGTGTGACTGGTTCCCCATCAGGGTTCTTCTCAACCTATATACTTGAAAGATTAGTCTCAGTCTATAGTTAAATAGTATATAATATTGTACTAGTAGCTAGAAACTCAATTACCATTTCATATTCTACTTCTGCAGCACTCTTTTGGCCACCCCCCCCCCCCATACATACTTTGAAGCCTTTTTGTTTTTTGCATTTTGGGTTCTAATTGCCTTCGCTTCAGGGGTGCTCTCATAGCGAACAAACTCCTTCCAATCCTCCTCTCTTACACCATTTGGAACATGCTTCTCTTGTTCCTCAATGGTAGGATACTTATCCAAATAATTCTTCCTAAGATCTGCCTTGAACCTTCTATAATATTCAGGCATTTTCAAATGCACACTCTTTTTCACATAATTTGGGATGTCGTATTCACGCTGCAAATAAGCCATTGAGATATAAGTTGAAAATAAAATAATACATTATGAAAATCAATGATGTAAAATCTCACCTTGAGGCCATTCCACACATCCTTTTTGTAGTTGTCAGTAACATGGTGTCAACCCTTGAATTTGATGGGCACAAGGGTTTCAACAAGCTTTCCAATGTTTTTATTGAAATTTCTAGCACCAGGTCCAACTGCTAAACTGTGGATGTTGAACTGTATGGTCTGTTTAAATTCAATGTCATCATTTGTAGATCTAGTGACATCAATGGTGGAGAGATTGTCGCGAGTACTATCCATTTCTATAAATGACAGTATAGATATTAACAATTATCAAACAAAAAGAAATAAGAATCAACTATATACACCACATTTATAGATAATTTCCTTCCACAACATATCACCACAAATAGATTTTTATAAAGCATTGGAAAAGCCAATCTGAATACATAGCTACAAAGCTTCCCTTTCCCAACTCAAAAGTCAAAATAAGAAACAAAGACAAAATATTTGGTCTCAACCAAAGAGGATGACTAAAATAACATTAGAAATGCATCAAAAAAATATTGTAGCATAGAAATGCAACTAAAATCGCATTAGAAATTGCTCTCAAACATCATTAGACTAAAGTCATGTGGTTTTATGATCAGTAACATGTAACCAGTGCTGAACATGAGAGCTCTTGTAGCTCATCAACCTAATAAGGATGTTTTGGTTTGACCTCTGATATATAAATATGGTTTGATAACTTTAAAAAAAAAAAAAGAGTGCGACCGTATCTTTAAAAAAATGCATGGTATAGAAGCTAAATCATGCATTCTTAAACTTCAATGTGGGCAAATAATTGTTGATCTAAGCTGAATGAAATATCAATCGAGGAGGAGTAAATGGCTCCTTTTCTCTCTGGCATCATGCCTTGAAGACCCACCCCTTTGAGAAATCAATATACCACATAACTCATTTGGTAAGAAATCAATATTACCGATTACTTCCGATGCTTTTAACTCAAACTGTATCCATTCCATGTTGACTACTCTATTTCACTTCAGCCTAACGATGTATTTGTTTCTTCAGAAAATTGGCATCCTTAGTTGTCCGCCTATCTATCTCCTTTCTCTATACTTCACCCTTGGCTATCACCTAAATGGCGTATGTTTCTGTTTAAAGATGGATGAAAAGAGAAAACTATAATAGTAGATAGTAAGAATCGGCACCTTTAATATTTAGGCTCTGTTCGGTTACAAAGAAGAATACTCGGTTAATACCAGTGAAAACCTATAAGAGGTAGCAAAAGTTGGCACCGTCGAAGGGAAAAGCTATTACAACATTTCCAAGGGGTTTAGTTGGAAGTTTTGAAACTCTGTATACTACCAATATGGAGTCAGATAACACAGGAATAGAGGGCTATATAGGTACAAAGCTAACCGGCATAAAACATTACTATTTGCATGAAAAGCTTGCGACAATCAGAAAACTATTTTATACAAATCACAAACGAGCGATATGAAAATTACTTCCTTTTTTTTCATTCTATATCCTACAACAATATTCAATCTTATGAACACTGACACAATATATGCTCCCTTCATTCACTCATCTCATACTAACGTTGATTTCTAGGAAAGCAAAACACGCGTCTAACTATTTCTCATCATCTCGTTTGCTCATTCCAAACTAACAAGGCTACCTTTATATTATGAAGGATGAAGCATTCCATATTTAAGTCACAAGTACATTGCCTTTTCTGTCACAAGAACTACTGTTGGATGGATGTATCATACATCAGTGACTATAATTAGATAACCAAAAGAATGCATCTGTAGATAAATAACTCTGCAAGTGATAGGATTAGTGCTAATTACATAACCAAAAGAATGCATCCATCAGAGAACTAACTCTGCGAGTGATAGGATTGGTGATGCATAATCTGTCACCATTCTGTGCAAAATCAAGTTATGGTTATAGTAGAAGGATGGTTAGAGATTGGAGATTTTTCTGATGGTGAACGAAGTCGCTATTAACGAAGTCAGGACCAGATATCAAATCACAGCCTGCATACGATTTTGAATTGGAAAGAGACTCCGCAGAATTCTAACTAACATTTTCAACACGACTTCCTCAGCCAAGTCATTCAGACCCAACTCTGCAGCAGAAGCAAATTCACACTACACTGTAGCATAGTCAAAACTAGACATTTGCAGCAAAATCACAATCTCAAAACTCTGGCAGAATAAGAAGAATCCTAGTATCAATACCCTGAGATCGCTCTCATAAATTCTGCCAAATTTCAATTCAGACCAAATCAATTGTACTAGTTTTTTTCATCTCTTTTTTATTCTTTTTTTCTGTGATCAAGTGAGTTATCTAGAAAATAAGGATTCACTTCTATGTAGATATCCTTTTTCACTGATGAAGATTTTGTTCTTTCCAAACCGGGACATTGAGATCACACAAAAAAATGAAAATGATTGGCAATGCCTAAAAAACAACCCAAAATAGCGAAATCATTTGTAAAGGGAAACAGACGTTGCAATCACATTATCAATAGAATATCAACACTTGATAACAACGTTCATACCCTTGTTATTTGCACCCTTATCGAATGAGTTTATAATAATATGAGATTATAGTTACAAAAGGAACAACCAGTGGCAACTTGGTTTCCTTCCAAGGGATGCTAAGCGGCAAACCATAAAGAACAAAATCAATATTTTTTGAAACTGGGAAATAGCAAAAACCACACCTATGCGATTAAGGGGAGGCGGTATCAAATGAATTGGGTGAAGAAGCCTATAGTTTATAATAACATGGTGCGTGATAAACTGTGTGATAAGATCAATAGAACTGACCAATGTTTGAGAAAAGGTAAAGATTAATAATATAGTCTGTTTCCTTTTATTAATTACAACATAATTGAGGTTTTCCTGCTAAGATTTATGTCATTCCTTCTTGTCTTACTCCAACTTGAACAACCATCAGATGATTTAGTAGTGACAGCATATAAGAGATGGGCACGCAGCAGTGTTTACTATTTAAATTCATGGAAATGCATATATTTGTATTGACACTGTTTTGAGTATTTAAATAATAGGTTCCAACTAATATACATGCGTGGACGATTTTGTTTAGAATTTCCAGTAAACTGACCTTGTTTCATTTATGGTTATGCTGTAGGGAAAAAGCATACAGGGAGGAAGATTGCAATAGGTATGATACCTATAAGGCCCGTCCTTACTTTGCTTCGCTCTGAATTTACTTTGCTTCGCTCTTAATCTCACTTCCTATTCTTCCTTCCTTTCTCAAGAAATTCTATGATTCATGAAGTTGGCTGCATATTGTGTATGCTTGCCAACAGTTTACTTCCAAATCAAAATAAATTTCAAAAGTTAAATTATAAAGTTTGAACTTAGATTCAAATGATTTAGAAAATCAAGCAAAGTTTTACAAGGCTCAAACCTAACTCTAGGAGTGCTGGTTTTATATAGGGTCTAGATCGTTCATACTTGGTGTAGGTTGCAGCACTTTCTCCGTAAAAAAATTGTGTTTAACAGCACCTACTTCTGGATATGCTAAGACAATCTCAATGCTTATTATAGCGGAGTTAATTTGGTGGGATCTACGGAGTTTGGAGTCAACTAGCAGAATTATCCCCAGGAAATATGCTTGAAATTACAATAATTACTAAATATGATTAATTAAAGATTTGGCCTGTATTAGGAGTTTATTATATTGTTGTTTATGAGTGGTTCACACTATAATATATAGAAACAATATTTTCAATACAAATTAAAACTAAGGCAACTGTAAACATCGTTGAATACATATATATACATTTATTGAAAAACTCCAAGCATAAACTTCATATAGCATATACCATACAGAACTTCATCAAGCATAAACTCCAATTCCTATTCTAAATTATAATACATATATACATTTACTCTTTTTCAGGAGAGAAAGATGCATGAAATCGATTTGAAAGCCACCAAACATTCACTTGCAAGAAGAATTCAATTTTCAAACAAAATGCTCATTGTAAAAAAAAACAATCATCGAACCCTAATTTCATCCTAAATAAAAGAGAACCCTGATGAACCCTAATTTCATCATAAATAAAAGAGAGAGAGAGAGAGTACCTGTTCGGTTGCAGTGGCTGATCGATTTTGAAGTCGAGGGAAGTCGATTGAAGTCGAGGGAGGAGTAGGGAAGTCGTGGGAGCTGGGAAGGAGGGGATGAGGGAAGTCGAGGGAGGGAGCAGGGAAGGAGAAGGAGCAGGGGGAAGTCGAGTAGAGGGAGGGAGCAGGTCGATGGAAGTCGAATGGAGGGAAGCAGGTCGAGGGAGGGAGCTTCGATTTTGTGAAATTGTCTATGGAAGTCGAATGGAGGGAAGGTCGAGCGCCAAAAATAGCCCACCCAATTTTTTTTCAGCTTTTCATGTAGCCACGGTTTTGAGCCGTTGCTAGAGCTAGCCACGGTTTAAAACCGTTGCTAAATTGTTTTTTGCAACGGTTTTGAGCCGTTGCTAGATCTAGCCACAGTTTAGAACCGTTGCTAAATTTTTTTGTTGCAACGGTTTTTGAGCCGTTGCTAAATCTAGCCATGGTTTAAAACCGTTGCTAGATCTAGCCACGGTTCAGAACCGTTGCTAAATTTTTTTGTTGCAACGGTTTTGAGCCATTGCGAATAATGCCCACGGTCTGGAGCCGTTGCTACTATTAGCCACGGTTTGTAGCCGTGCCAACTATACCAACGGTTTTAAACCGTGGCCAGGTTGTTTATTACCTACGGTTTTAAGCCGTTGGTACTTATAGCTAAGGTTTTTGGCCGTGGCAAATACACCAATGGTTTAGAACCGTGGGTAGCTCGGCGTAGCTAAATTGCCCTTTTGGTGTAGTGTTAGTACAAAACTAAACCAAACCATCATTTGCTTTTATTTTAAAACAAGAATAAATGTCCTATGACCAATCTAAAATATGAAAAAACATAAATTTTCATGAGTTCTATTTGACCTAAAATATTCAACTAAAGTTTCTATCTAAACAAAGAGTATTAAATCAAGCAAGTTTTCAAACAATAGATGTTTTTATTTAATCTCAACATATCATAAGTTTTCCTTTAGAAGAGTAGTTTGGCTAAAATTAATAATAATAAATATTAAATAAATAAGTTCGGGACTGGACGGGATGGGCGAGATTGAAAATCTTCATCTTGATCTCATCCCACTCTAAATCGGGACAGAACGGGAACGGAATGAGTTTGATAAATTTCAAAAGGATCCGAAAAAATCGGGACAGGATGGGATGAGACCGAGACGTGATCAGAATCGCAGGATGGGATATCCACCCCTAACTACAATAAATTTGGTACCATTACGTTATTAGTTAGATATGCCTTCAAATTGGTTAAGAGTACTACCACTAGCTCTAAACCATCATCTTCCTCAATTCCACCTCCCCACGGCTCATTTGCTCTCCAAACCTAGGGAAACAAGTTCGACATCACAAACCAATCTCACGGACCACTCACAACATGATTTGACTCTCACATTGACAAAAACAACATATTTCAAATGCTCATGGATACTCGGCTATTCCCCCCTACTATCCCAGTTGCAACTTGCAATTAATGATGGGGAGACAACTATGGTATAGGTCGAATACTCGTTCATGTAGACCATCAAAGTGTAACAAGTGTATGGGGTTCCGCCATGCTTCAACTAGCTACCCAAAGCATAAAAGGATGAAGACCACTATCACCAAGGTCCGGAAGGCAACTAGAGGTGAGAATAAAAGGAAAGAACATGATTAATCAGGTTAATGAAGATGGTTGGGAGATAGCTAATGGCATACACATTCACATAGAGAAGCCCCGCTGTTGAAAGGGAGCAGTCAAGCAACAACAGTTTGATTCAAGTAACAAAGATGACCTCACCGACTAAGGGAACAAACAATTTATCTTCACTGAACAAAGACATTAGTGTTGTTGATATAGCAGGGAGATAGAGACCTGAAAACAACATTCCAAATAGTAATGTAGTAGTAATCAAAGACAGTCACACTTCTAGGAACCCGTCTAAGTGCCGAGGAAAACAGGGGGGAGCCGTCCATGCCCTCGGGATGTATGTTTGACTTTTCAACACACGCATCCCGGGGTTTCAAGAGTGCATCCCGAGGGGATGGACGGCTCCCCCCAACCCTGTGGGGTCCCTCGCTGTTTTCCTCGCTATTTCCCTCGACAATTAGAATTTTTCCACTTCTAGTATAGAAAAATAAGTGAGTGTAGGCACACATGAGCAAGAAGTTATAGGACCTAGTAACGCCACACTGCCTAAGACCAGCATTCTCAAGGGCAATGACAATGGGAAAGAAGGTATTCTAGCTAAAAAAAACATGGACGAAACAGTGCAAATGGAGGTCATGAGGAGGAAAGTGATGAAAAAGATGAGAAGAACAATGAAGATGATAAAGGAAGCGATGTGAATGAAGAAGAGGAAACCAGTAAAGATGAGTCGGACTATAATCTGTTTCGACATGTGAATACTCATAGTCATGCACATTTATTAAAAATGATGCATTCAGCCCTTCATAGATCAAACAGATCGAGGAAGACAAATTCAAAGGTCATATGTTATGTAGACTTTCAGCTAAACAAGCAAAAAAAAAAGTAACTTTGGTGATTATAAGATATTGGTATTTGACGTAAGCAAACCTATTGAGCTATAGCTTAGTTTGTTTGTTAAGGTTTTGATGCAACCAATATTTATTTATGATGTTCCTAGTTAGTGTTTATATTTGGGTTTTTTTAATTAATATATAGGTTTGGGGGTCTTTAAACCCATATTCACTTTCCCAAAAAAAATTTATTTTAAAATAAATCGTCAAGTCATTTTGGTAAATTGGAACCAGATGATGAATATGGTTTGCCAAAACATATAACTTAACCAAGAAATGTTTTTTGTCCAAAAAAGTTGTTATTCATAACTATGGTGTGGACGCGCTTTATGTGTGCGTGTATTCATTAGTTTTTATTCTAAAAATTCAATAATATGTAAAAATTAAGATTTTAGATGATTTGACTAATTTTTTAAGCAAAATAATCATAAAAATTATTTATACTTTAATTTAATTAATTAAACAGGCTAAAAAGTATTATGGAATAAAATATTGTAACCAAATATTACACTTTCACCATTGTAAGAGTCTATTTATAGTTTATAGATAATTGAGAGACTTTACTAAATTATATTTGGGGCTTGAGTATAATTAATCAATGTTTTAGATATGCTAATTTTGATTGTAAAAAGTATGAAATGCGGAGGGCAAAATAGAAAATCTAAAAGTTAGATGTAAGGGCCTATTTATAGTTTATAGATAATTGTGGAACTTCAAATAAATTATGTTTGGGACTTAGGTATAATTAATCAATGTTTGAGAAGCGCCAGTTTTGACTCTAAAAAGTATGAAATAATTAAGGCAAAATGGGAAATCCAAAATCAAGTTGAAGACACATTCACTATTCATCCCACCCTTCTTCATTATAAGAGTCCAAATAAATTTTAAATAACCATTAGCACTCTGCAACTTACTAAAACAATGAAGAATATGTATTGTTAAAGTTTGGCAAAACGAGTTTGGGTGTTTGTAACTCGTTTTGCCACAACATTACGCTATAATTCGTATGTTCATCATTTTCTTTGGGCCTCTTGGCTATTTTTTTTCATAACTAATCCATAAAACGGTCTATAACCCATTTAAGAGTCAATCAAAACCTAAAACCCTAGTATTCTAATTGAGAGTGAAAGAACGAGAAAGATAGAGAAACGAAGAAGATAGGGAAAGGAAGAGGGAATAAATGAAATATTCAATTATTAGAGGTGTAGGGAGAAAGATGAAGTGGAAAGGTAATGGTAAATCAACTGAGGTGCCTCTTAGAAATGTAAGGTCCCTCGCACTCATTAAGGCGTGGTGTCTCTGAAACTATAATGCGAGTGAGTGCCTTTATCAACCACCTTTCCAAACTTAGGCAAACCAAACCTTCCCCTAGTGCCTTGCTAAAACCCCAACCAAATCGATATTTAGCAAAAGAATAGTTTAAGATGAGACACCTGGGGTTCAGAATTGTGGTGGTGCTGCAACATAAATTGACGCTTAGTGCAGCAAGAGGAGACACCTGAAGCTCGAAATCCATCGAAGTCGTTGACGAAGAGGATGAAATGAAATAAAACACTTTTTTTTTACACAATTTGTCCTGAAAATTCTTGATGGAGAAGAAAGGAAAAGTGAGGGAGAGTGAAAAAGGTGTTGTGGTGGTGCTTGATGAAGATAAGAGAGGGAGGGAGAAAAAGAGATGTGTTGTATTATATATTTATATAATCCAACGAAATTTACACTTATGACAAAGAAATTTATCCGGGGACAAACACTTATGACAAAGAAATTTACACGCGCGCAATATATACTGTCGGATAACATATAATCCAACGGCTTAGATTGAGGATGAGTTGTCACCTAATAACCAACTAATGGCAGAGCCAAGCCAAGCCGGATAGATTTTAAAAGTCATATTTTATAAGGAGACTAATAGTTTCTTTCTCTCACTATTTTCTCTCAAATCTTTTTAATACCGTAAAAAATACATTAACACGGAAAATAGAACCACCGAGAATCAAATTCCAACTCTTGTAGAATACCAAGCTACGTTGCATTGCAGTTCTTGTACATCAAGCATAGATAAGATGCAAGCTATGAGATGTCCATTACTATGAATGAATAATTTAAAAAAAATGATTCATTGATGGCCATGAATAGCTTGTGACCTTTGTTTTAATTTTTTAGGTTTGAGAGAAAAAAAAAATTCGTACATTAAGCACTTGCAATAGTGTGATTATAAAAATTAAAAAATAAAAGAATCTAACTAACATAAACATTGTCCACATTATTCGAAGTGCTAATTTGGAATACTTACTATAACAAGATGTTGTTGTCCGTTAATGTCATGCCCTAATTTTTCGAGGAAACGAAATTCCTTATATCCACTTAGGATTAGGATTATCTACTTCCCTAAAACTCGGGACGTGAAAATTTAACAATAGAAACATTAAATAAAAATTAACATACACAAAAATTCTAACCAGGTAACTCTTTGAAGATGATCACTCCATAAAATAAACTGCCAGCAGCGCTAGAACCACCTCCATGCTCCAACTTACCCTAGTAACTCTTTGGGGTTGCACCAAAATTTGTAAAACAATACAAAATTCGGGTCAGTATATGAATACTTGTGTGAGCAAACTTACAAATCAAGATACAACTACACAAATTAAATAACATTCCTATAATATGCATTCACCTTAAAGAAGACATGTAGTACTCATTCGATGATCGAATGAGCTTTTAGTGTCTTTCTTAAAGGCAATCCTAAATACATGCTAAAATAATCTGTGCAACTTTTCGTGTGATGATAATGTCAATGTTTTCTTTATTTCCTTATTTTTTAAGCTTCTTTTCCACAATCGCACTCTCCTCCAGTGCCTAACACACATCACCCAAGTGTGTCTCCCTTGCCTTCAAAACCACTCAGAGCGTACATGACCCAAGTGAGGTGCCACATCGAGGGTCATGTCATCTCACTTGAAGTTTGATCCATTGCCAGTATTTTCTAAATAATACACGTACCACCAAACTCACATGGAATGGCGTACCTGATATGCAAGCAAATATGCATACCAAAATTATATACCACGTATATACAAACAAGTCTGCATACTAACACACTTTTTTTTTGGAGTTGTAGAAAAGAACATTACTAAATACTTAGCCACATGTCTTATATTAGTCAAGTTTATGAATTTGAGCAATTGCTTCCCAAATCAATTAACATTACCATCACAGTTTCATTACAAGAACCGTACATCATCCAAAATTTGTTTTAAATAAATAAAAACTAAATTTTTTACAGTGTTCTAAAAATCGCTAGGCGGCGAGCAGGTGCCAGGCGGTCTTAGGTTTTGTATTATTACTTTAATAATTTACAAAAGTTAAGCATAATACATTATCAATTACATCCAATTTAATGCCAATATACATATGCAAATTTTAAAAACATGAAAAATTAACAATCGTGAACAAAATTTATTAAAACTCAAATGACTGAAGTTGGTCATGATGGGTACTTTATATAAATTTGAATTTGTATACTCTTTTATTTTTCTTCAAATTGCATGAATAACCTCAGTTATGTTTGATAAAATCTACATTAGTAAAATTGGTACCTGCAGATCCTTTGAGAATTCCATTAAGTAATCATCATTTGCTACATTTAGACATATACTGAATAAAAAAAATCAAATAGTTTATTTCTAAAAAATTTGGAACACAATCAGCCTTATTAAAAAATAAAAAAAATAAAATAAAATAGTCCAGACCGCCTAGACCCCGCCCAGACTGGCCTAGACCCGCCCAGACTACCCAGAACTGCCCAGACAGCCCGCCCAGCCATTAATCTGGGCGGTTTTTCACTTTCTAGCGCCTAGGCCGATTTTTAGAACACTGATTTTGTATTAGGAGCTCCATATTATAGATAATGCTATGAAATAGGTTATATGAGTGTGGCCAGGAAACCAGGTTTTGCAATCAGGATGATGTGGCATTATCAGAGGAGTTTTTTACAACCTTAAGATACACAAACACTTCGAGGATTTCATCATTCTTTCAAGATCACGCCACGTCATTTTGGTTCAAAACATGGTTGCCAAAAACTTGATTTCCTAGCATTTTCGTATAAAATATCATAAAATGATAGATAACTTTCCTTTGGTATCCATACTATGATAGCCACTTTTTTGGATTTTGGGCTTTATTTGGGCACTTACAAAAGCTTCTAACGAAACCACTATAAAAGGAAAATCAATTAAAAAATTAAATTTAAAAGTCATATATCACTGTTGATTTAGATCATTCAATTAGCAATTCTGCCAAACAAAACAAGACAAAACATAAAATGTATGCATATAAACAATGGTACTGGCTGTTAAGTTTTTAACATTACAGCTGTTTGGAAAGGGTGAGATCTTCTCTTACCCATTGTGAATTAAAAATTATGTACAAGATATAAGTTACAAATTTTGATAAACCCAATCCAAACCCATTCACTAAAATTCCAAAATTTGATAATCTCAATCCAAACTATAACCCATTCACTTAAATTCAAAAATTTGATAAACCCAATCCAATTATTCAACTAAACAAATTATTTAGACATGGGCTTAATTCTACAACCTGACCCAAATAATCATTTAAAAAAAAATCATTTCAGTTCTGGTCTTAACTATCCATCCCATCCCGAATCATCATTCAACCAAATAAACTATCCAGCCCAACCTTATTTTATCATCTTCATCTCATACACATCTAACTATGAATCTAAGTTTTCTTGTAAATACAAAGATCCAACGTCAAACCTAAACCAACCATATTTAATTGATTCAAACCCAAGTAAACAATAATGATTTTTCAAAAACAAGTAACTATGCATTCCTCCATTTCAACACCAGTGGTCGAATCCAGCCCTCCATTAAACATTACTTTATCACGGTGATATATATAGATGAAGGAAAATAAATGACAGGCAGATAGTATGAATGAATTAAACATGCAATGTTGTTACCTACTAAAAAGAAAATTGATAACAAATACCATAATTGTATGTCTTTTGAGACAAAACAGAAGACTCGTTTTCAATGGCAATCCCAAAGTTACATGCCCAATCAATATCCGTAATCAATGGTTTTGATAAAATAACAATGAAAGAAAGGCAACATGGGTGATCCCCATTTAAAACTTCAATAAAGAGAAAAATATTATCCCATCCTATAATATAACTATTATTCACCTCTCACCATATATTCCGTACTTTCAGTTTTCTCATAAATATGTCACTTGTTTTGTATCATTTTTCAAAAAAAAAACTACATGTGCACATTCAAACAAATCTTCAATTATAGTCAACTGTTGCATAGCCATCAGAGGCCCAAGAAACGAAAGCAATATCTATTTATAAATTTAACTAAACTAAAATAAGCACATACAGTTTCACTCACCTTATTCCGAAACTCCAAAGTTGAAGATAAGTTTTTTTTTCTTCTTTCACTACTTCACCCCAATTCTTTACGTAAGCTCTTCCCCTATTTGTGTGTGTAAAAGAAAGAACGAGGCTAAATTTTTCTTTTAAAAGAGAGTTCATTAGGGTTTTTCCTAATATTAGCTAAACACGCCCACGACTTCTATTTTTTACCCACCACAAACAAAGTCTCAATTCATTTTATAAGTATTTATATATAAATATATTACCAAATAATAAAATAATAACATTTATATTTAAAATAATTAGGCGAGTATTACAATATACACACCTCAAAAAATCTCATCCTGAGATTCGGAAGGTAAGGGGATATGAACTTTGAATAAAAAAATACACTTGGCAAACAAAATTAGGTTTTAGAAATACATTTTCAAATGAGAAATTATTCAAATCTTATACTCGGAAAATTTTCACATCATGCAAAGCCCACACAACAAACATGCATAGAGACGAGGTTGCTACATGCATATATGCATATTATTTTTACAATAACACAAAAATACTAAATTGAACTTTATTTACAAATATATTTATTATGGTCATTGAAAAGGACGGGTGTTATAGCTAATATTTATGGCATCAAGGCTAAATATGGTACAATGGATAGGCATGCATCAAATTGCCAAAAACAAATTAAAAATGTGATGAAAAACCAATTAAATTAAATGGATCAAGATTTACTTCCCAAGTAGATAAATCGTACACAAACAATCATTAAAAAATTAAGAAGTGCAAGATAGTCTGAGAACATTATAATTGGCACTAATGCTACCTTAAAAAAATATCCTTGAAAAATGTAAACTAGCAGTAATAATCACTAGTATTTTCCCATGCCTCTGACACTTCCCTTTCAATTGAAAATTTTAATCATATCACAACTTATGGAACTTGTGCACATAGCACACTCCCTAGGCATGGGACGTGGTAGCACGCTACTCAATTCTATGAGCTTTAGATTGTTAAAATCAGTTCATTACAATTCTTTTGAAGTTCAACATTGATATTTTGTCTCTCTTCAAAGGTCTTCACAAATTATTCTGAAGAATACAATTTATTAAAAATATAGAAAGTTGTTACAATGATTTACAATTCTAATTCCAAAAAAATAGAATATATTCTCTTTCTACCACATGTATAACTTTCACCTCCATATCAAGCATGTTGATCAAACCTCAAATTAAAACAAGGGTCACAAGTTATTCATGGCCATCAAGGGGTCATTATTTTATTAAAATTAATCATTCATAGTAATAGACATCTAATAGCTTGCATCTTATCTATGCTTCATGTACAAGAACTGCAATGCAACTTAGCTTGGTATTCTACAAGAGTTGAAATTTGATTCTCAGAGGTTCTGTTTTCTGTGTAAATGTTTTTTTCACAGTATTAAAAGATTTGAGAAAATAAGGGAAGAGATAAGCTATTAGTTTTCTTATAAAAATAAGACTTTTAAAATCTATTCGGCTTGGCTTGGCTCCTACCATTAGTTATTTATTAGGTGACAAGTAAATCTAAGCCGTTGGATAATATGTTATTCGACGATATTATTGCGTATAAATTTTTTGTCATTAAATATTTGTCCCTGGATCCCACCTATATTGTTTATATATATACAACACATATACTAGAGTAATTCCCCGTGTCGTTGGCACGATAAAAATTTAACATAATAAATAGAGTTTATTTCTACTTTAAAAATCAGATAAATAAATATTAAAATGTTTGTGTGGAAGAGGAATTAGGCAAACCTGGAGCAGGGAGATGAGATCACAGAGGAGGAGAGGAGATCGCGGAGATGAGAGATCTTTGAAAGGGGTGAGATTGAGTCTCTAATGCGATGGAAATCAAGAGATTTCGATCAGCCCTTCACAAAGATGAGGAGAAAGAGATCTTCGTGAGTCTCTGATGCGATGGAGTTTTCGCGAAGATGAGAGGAGGTCTTTGATCAGCCTTCACAGAGACGAGGAAAAGAGATCTTCGTGAGTCTATGATGTTGGAGATGAAGGAGGTCTTCAATGGAGATCTGATGTCGGAGAGAGACGAGGAGATTTGATGCTAGACAGAGACGAGGAGAAGAGATCTTCGTGAGTCTTCGTGGAGATAAGGGAGGTCTTCCATGAGATCTGATGTTGGAGAGAGACGAGGAGTCGAGAGGTTTTGTGTTCAGTGAATCGTTATTCCAAGTGTGAGTGAGGTGTTTGATTCACATAGATTGAACGCATACACTTTGGTGCTTTAAGTTCTATGTGATCCATTAGATTCTTAATATTGGATAAAGCTCAGCCGTCTTTTATCTCCACCCCCAACACTATCCCTGATTTGTAATATAGACTAGGGTATTCCGTGTCATTGGCACGATAAAGTTTAACATGATAAATAGAGTTTCGTTTACTTTAAATATCAAAATGTTGGGTATGAGAATCAAACCCATGCACTTTTGGTGCTTTAAATTCTATGTGATCCATTAGATCTTTATGGTAAATTTCAACCGCCTTTTATCCCCAACCTAAAACACCATTTTGATTTTTATATAGATTAGGGCATTCCTCGTGCCGTTGGCATGATAAAAGCTTAACATGATGAAATTTTTTTTTTCTATTTTAAATATTAAGATAAATAAATATAAATGTTGGGTATGGGAATTGAATCCATGCACTTTTAATGCTTTAAGTTTTATGTTATCCATTAGATTCTTATAATTGAGTAAATCTCAGCCGTCTTTTATCTCCAACCCCAAACACCATCCTGATTTGTAATATAGAGTAGAGCATTCCCCGTGTCGTTAGTACGATAAAAGTTTAAAACTTGTCAAGCATGATCACCCTTAAGTTTTCATCATTCATAATTACATGCCTAACACCACCATCAACAATTGAAGAAAAAAAAATATCAAAATTTTGGATATGAGAATCGAACTCATGCACTCTTGGTGCTTTAAGTTCTATATGATCCATTAGATTCTTATATTTGGGTAAATCTCAACCGTCTTTTATCTTCAAACCCAGACACCATGTTTTGTAATATAGACTAGGTATTCCACGTGTCGTTGCCACGATAAAAGTTTAAAACTTGTCAAAACATGATCACCTTTAAGTTTTCATTCTTCACAGTTACATGCCTTATCACCATCATCAACAATTAAATAAATATCAAAATGTTGGGTATGAAAATCAAACCCATGCAACTCTTGGTGCTTTAAGTTCTATACGATCCGTTAAATTATTATATTTGGGTAAATCTCAGCCGTCTTTCATCTCCAACTTCAAACACCATCTTGATTATATATATATATATATTTTAAATTGTAGTGTGGGAGAGAAGTGTGGGACAGTATAATATGCGGTCTTTCAAACCAACAATGAATGCTATGTTTGGACGTGT